>JBBPNA010000389.1:0-24237 GCA_038090555.1 Boletus subcaerulescens | reverse complement strand
TTATACTTCCATCAGAGCAAGTACCGCCCCGAATGTTTGCTCTGCTGGTATTCGTCTTTTTCTATTGATCGTGTTCCTGCATGAGTCGTCATTCTGGGTGTGGTTGCTTGATTCACATTTACCAGGGGATCACTCTGCAGGGAAGGCTGGCGTCTGAGAAAGGCGCCGACATATCAGCCTCCCCCACCATTGTATTTTTGCAACTGAAGACAACCCGGGTCACAGGTGAACCGGCGCTGCAAAGGCATGACGGTGAAAGACCCTGTCATCAAGGCTTCTCGAGGATACGCCACGCGAAGTAAGTCGTCTTCGAGTCTCCACGTTATCGATGCTCAATTTCTAAAATGCACAGACGAAAACACAAACCAAGGATTCGGACGTGGCCCATCACGTACCGCGATGACATGTCGTGTCATCGCCTTGAGTATGCAGTCGGCTATTGCTGACTCGCTGTTGATCGAATCTGATCGATCTTCGTACTAACCCACGGAGTCCATTGAATCGAATTAACCCTCTAGCTCTACACCGATGTGCTAACAATTGTTTTGCATGATCCCCAGCTAGACGAGAACACCAAGGTGAACCAAGAGACAAATGCCGCGAAGGAGAACGATAGGTGTCAAAATACACAAAAGCAGTACAAGTACAAAGCACAGGAGACCGTATACAAGGAAACCAAGCCCAGACCTGGCAGAGAAGTCTCGATGAATAAATAAAAGACAGTAATCGAGGGAACACCCATGCCCCACATAGCGGATGACATTTTCAACGATGAAAGTGGTAAGCTCTATCAGGACATAACTGTATCAAATTTACCAAAGATGCCAGAGATAGTGTCGATGTCGGAGGCACCAGGGTCGGCGGAGACTGGATAGCTGTCCAGAAAGGTTATGAGCATACAAGGGCAATGAGCATACCAGGTTGGTCACTAAGTGGTTGAATTCGTGTGGCGGCCTTGAGAACAATATTGCTGATGGACTAGAGCGAGGTATCATTAACACTCCCTGCCTTTGTAAACGAAAGTGACATGGAAGCAAGAAGCAATAGCAGCAACACCGATAGTGGTGGCCGCAAGAGGAAAAGGCAAGGATGAAAGCGAGGACATTGTCAACAAGATGTCGAATTGGTTGATTGCACTGAAGGTTTTACTTACCTGAGTATTACGATGAGAGGTGTCACGCCCGAAGGCCATATAAGCGGATAGCGACAAGCCGCCATCTCTAGCTTTCGCATGAATGTACTGGAAGTGCCGACATGATTGCAATGGTAACAATGTCAACAAAGCACGCAAATGTACGCTTGTGGCGGTCAAGCATGCTAATTACAGTCCACCTAGTACGGTAACCTCTGTTTTCGTCGTGGTAAACTTCTGGGACCAACCAAAAACGGGTGTACTTACAATGCCTAGCAACTGCTCTCCGTTACGCCCCCTATGTCCTTGGAGTCATTGTCGTCACGACTGTTGGAAGCTCCGCAGCCCCAGCCGTCGGCCGTACGTCCAAATTGTCCGTCCCCACTGAGTGCCCACAATTACGAGTTGGACACGACGTCAAGAAGTTGGCCGGCTCATGAGAGCGAATCTTAACAGCGAAATTTATCCACGACTGTCTGCCCTGGACAGGTTACAAGCAGCGGCATTAAGGCCGACCGATCTGTCAACCACTGGCACTGGGAAGGTTGGTCGACAAGTTGTCAGGAACACTTCCACCAGGCAATTCCGGTCGCTTGATATTACTCCAGCAAACGTTACGCAACTGAGCAAGCCATTTCATTGGCTGATACTTCCTCTACGCAACGTTAAGAAACCCAAATGGGGGTAATTCAGGGTGGTTGGTAAGTCCTGTTCAGATCATCAGAATCCTGCACTGCTTCACAATATTAAATTTTGCCAGACGCGGTATCAAGCCTGACATAAAGTGCAAGGCTCCATTACAGCGACCGGGCTCTCCAGACTCTTAGCTGCTCTACCCGCCGCCAGTATCATGGGCTTTGGGACACTATTCAAGCTCGTCTTCTCAATATGTCTTTATGAACTTTATGCGAGGTACCGAGCCCGTCGTTTGCCACCAGGCATCTCAGGTCTTCGGTGCCTCCTCGAGGTCCCAAAAGAGAAACCCTGGGTGAAGGTGCTCGAGCTGACACAAAAATATGGTGGGCTGAGTTGCGATCAAGTTGTCCACCACCACTGACCATTCATTGAATAGGTGACGTTGCATCCGGGTCGTTATTCGGATACAATGTCATCGTCATTGGTTCCGTCAAGATTGCCACTGACCTCCTCGAGAAACGCGGCACCAATTACGCTGACCGCCCTCGGTCGATTATGGGTGGAGAACTGTCTGGATGGAACAAAATGATGTTGGTGTGCGACTATACCGATTGGTTTCGTTCTCAACGAAAGTGGTTTGCCCACGAGATCGGCAGTCACGCCACTGTGGCACAGTTGCATAGGATGATCGAGGGTGAAACTCGACGCACTCTACGATCGGCGCTCGTGGAGCCGGACAGGATCCGTGCACATGTCCGCAAGTATGTACGTTTTAGACAAGTGCTTTTCCCGCATAACTCATGATGTCGTGTAGGAATTTCACTTCCGTTGCTTTACGCCTCTCCCACGGATATATCACTCAGGAGGGCGATGATCCTCTAGTCGATTTGGCCGAATTAGCAAACTCCCAATTATCAAAGGCAACGGTATTGGGCGGCCACTTTGTCGATTTCCTTCATTTCTGTAAGCTGATGATCTCTTCCACTGCCTCAATGTACTAAAGCCTCTGTAGTGAAGTACATTCCATCATGGTTTCCTGGTGCGGGTTTCAAGAAGACAGCAAAAGAATATGCCGCTGTCCTGCATGATCTACTGGAAATCCCTCATGACTATGTGGTGTCGCAGCTAGTGAGCCCCCTTGCCATCCTCCCCCGATGCGCACTGAGCCATATTGCAGGCCGCTGACACAGCGTTATCATCGCTTTCTTCTCGCCTACTAAGCGTACCCGGCCTGACAGAAGAACTACTGGACAACATCAAGTGGACTGCACTGACGATGTATCGAGGTAGGCACACAAGCAATATCAGTAACCCGAGTTTCATGGTAACACCATCGAACCTATAGGAGGGGCGGATACGGTACGGATCTAATCCTACTACAATGTGCCATCACAAATGCTTTTTTTCCAGTCCACGTCTGTTACCTATGCCCTCTACCTCGCTATGGCGCTCTATCCAGATGTGATGAAGAAAGCACAGCAAGAACTAGACTCGGTTGTGGGAACTAGTCGATTGCCAACGTTCGCAGACCGACCGTCTCTTCCGTACGTAGAAGCATTATTCACAGAGCTTTTGCGGTGGCACACTCCGGGTCCGTTGAGTAAGTTCGATCCCTGAACCCAAAGGCGTCGACTAAACGGAAATTCTGTAGCCTTGAGGTGTACGACAGCCGACGACGAGTACGACGGATATCTGATCCCCGCAGGCTCTTATGTCATAGTTAATATCTGGTAAGTCGACAGCGCTCGGGCGACACGCTATAGTCATTTATCGTATTCAGGGCCATACTTCGCGACGAGAGAACATATAAGAACCCTTTGGAGTTCAGACCTGAACGTTTTCTTGGAAATGATCCAGAACCTCATCCCTCGAATATATGCTTTGGTCTTGGACGGCGGTAAGTAGCAATTCTGTCATCAAAAACTCGGTATTTATCGTCTAATCTCCGTACAGTCGATGCCCAGGTGAGTCGCGAACACTGCACCGAATCCTCACGTTCTACGTCTATACAAACAGGTCTTTTCCTCGCAAACTCGACCGTCTGGCTCCTGTGTGCTCAATCGCTGGCTGTGTTCGACATCTCAAAGCATGTCGAGAATGGGGTCGAGGTTACGCCAGAGTTTAACCAAGTGGGAGGGACGATTGTGTCAGTGTTCTCGTGTTGTGTTGTTCGACGTCGTACAGTTTCTCACTGATATCTTCTTTGTGTTCTCCAGCCACCTGGCACCTTTCAAATGCGCAATAAAGCCCAGATCGGCGGCGGCCAAAGGTCTTGTCAATGAGGAACTCGTGATCTAGGGTGGTTGATTCCACGGAGTAGCGAGTCGGGTAGGAACTCGAGAGGGGCATCGTATACTATATCCGATTGCTATTTATTTACAACCCAGGAGCATCGCGATGGAACAACATGAGATCAACATGGAATCTAAGTTGAATTCAACATTGTCTCGCGACGAGTAGTAGCTAGTAGGACTTGTACCCCACGATACTACTCGTCCTACTAGTCGAATCGTAATTCATTGTGGGTCGCTCTGACCAACACGACGAAAATACAACATACCCTTGTCCACGCAGAAAAAATCTTCGATGGTAATGAGCAGCGATCTCAAACTATACGGGTAAAAGATGGCTCGGTCAGCCATTTACAAGCTTGGCCTAGGGGTTCCAGCGCATTGAGCAACGGTGGTCGACATGGAGTGTCCACTTCAACCTGCGGAACGCTAGTTTGTGCCAGCGACACTCACGAACCCCGTTCTGAGCGAATCAAAGTCAGTCGCTCACCCCATTAATAACTAAGGCAACGCTGTTGCCTGAGGGCAAGCAGTCACACTCATCGTTGTAGTTCCAGGTCTCTTCCACCACCCCATTACTCACGACGACAAACAACAGCTCCGAGCCAGGTGCCAACAAATTCCGGTTCGGACATGCAGCAACTACAACGTTCGCTGTTGATGTCGTCCGTGTTTGTCCTGCTGCAGATGCCACTAACCCACGTCCATCACGCGCGTCGTGAACCCAGCACGGGCGAGTACGCCTATTGTGGTGGTGGCCACTTTGTGGCAGACGTACCCGTGTACGATGCCGACATGGTCAGGTTGAGGTAGGGCCTACTGTCGCTGAGCGTCTGCGGGATGCCCGTCGCTTGGGGTCCGGGGAAGAGCTCAGTGAGGAGTAGGGTGGTAAACCAGTTCTCGGTAGTGTAAGTCGTCGAATACGGCGAATGTGAGTTCTACCTCTATTGGGGTTCAACCACCTACAATCAACACGGAAGATGATCGCAGTCGAGTGGTATATCTTCGTGATGTTGGTGGAGGGAGACCTTCAATAGACCAGCGCGAACCCCTGGGCGTGTTCGCATTGTACATGCCAGGAAAGCGGATCTCACGAGCCGTCGGGGCCTTTCGGACTCGCCATGCGGTCCCCATGGCTCATGTAGCCGTGGGATCGCTCTTCGCCATCCAATAGAGTGGATTCGATAAGCGACACAGACGAAGAACCAGTGGTACAGTATGTACATCTTTTGTCAATCCCATACCTTCGATCCACAGAACTCCCTCCTTCAAGTTCTACACCGCAGCATGCTCAAAGACGCCGACGGGGACAACTGTCAATCAAACAGCTTTTGCAAGAAGGCCAGCCATTTTTCTCAAAGGTCCAAAGACGTGCCACGAAAAGAACCAACTCAACCCGGTTGATTACGGTCGTGAACCTACTAGGTGATCACGCTCGCCCAGTCGTTCTATCTTTTCTTCATCAACCATCCCGGCAGAAGACAATTCTTTTCCTCACAATCCCCGATATCAATTTGCCTCTTCCGCATCCAATCATAAGCCCAACACGTCTCTTTCAGCCGCACCCCCTCTGTGACGATTTCTGGGGATGGTGACAAGGATGTGCCTCAGCTGCAAGGCGGTCAGGACATCAAGGTGCGTCTCTTGTCGCTTTACTATCACTCATATTCAGTTGCTTCCAACAGAAACCTCGAGCTGCTTTTCGCCGATATCCTCTACGCATCTCTAATCCGCCAAATGACCCACAGGACCACCTCTCAGATACGTTCCGCTGCCCGATCCCGAGCGCAGAGTTCCCGCCCATATCAGCAGCAGATGCAAGTTAATGACGGCAGTCTGAGGTATTGGTATCGGATGGGTACAGGTACTGGGAGGTTCTTGTCTCCAACTGTGGACGTCTGATCTCTGGGTGCATACTTTTATTCGCGCATTGAATGTCTATGATTGACCTCCTCTCTAGGTTGTTATTTGTCGTATCATGACAAGAGCAAAACATTCGTACTCGGTTGCGATCATGAAATGCAAGTCATATCGACTGTGTCTTTCCCTCTCTACTGACGCTTGATATTGAGCTAGAGCGCCATCCGCATCTCAACCGCCCTTGTTTCTTGTTCAATGGTTTTGTAGTGCGCAACGTCTCCGGGGACGAAGCACCGAATTTCCCGAATACCTGGAGTGTGCAACTCTACGCGGGGAACCAGGACCCATTGCGTTTCACTTTGAACGAGACGAGACGATTTGTATAGGCTTCGTGATGAACTCGATCCCTCGATATTGAGCCATGATACATCTATATTGGCGTAGGTGCCGATCTCCTTCATCTTATGCTTTTACTGAATGGGGGGAAAGACGTCGAGATAGAGGGTTGATTGATCAAGACTGCTTGAGGTTCAAGTAACTGTACAAACCTGCCACAATCAATGCCGAGTTCGTGGCTATGCTACTGTAACTGTTAGGTTTGTTCTGACTCAGCTTATTCGTTTCCTCAACCACTCGTTTCCTTTCTACAGAAACATGTCATTCGCTCTGTTTTACACGTATTTCGTTCTTGCGAAGGGACGCATGCCGTCCTTTGACGACCACATTCATTCAAGTATGTTATCGTCATTCTCTCATTGAGTTCTCGGCCATCAGATGTATGTACGCTCCCTTCTACCTCCGTTCGCTGACAACAGCCATTAGCACATAGTCGGAGGCCTGGATCCGCACTTGTCAAGGCACGCATCGACGCTGCTGAAGCCTGTATCTGAGAACCTACGATTGCTTGTCGATTGGGAATGCATCTTTATCGGCCACGGCTCCAAGGATTTCTGGATCGTTGACCAGTTCCCCTCTTGCCTGTGATATCTTTGTCCCGCACGATCAAGTGATCGGTGGTCGATCTCTACTTCTGTCACCACGAGCGCTGTCCCTCATTCGGACCCTTTCTTCTTCTTGTTCGTCCTTGGATAGAACGCTCAGGCGGAGACATGCGACTCGATCGAGGATTCGCGAACTGTGCCGGGATTATACAATCAATCCGTGAGTTGCGAAGGACGGGGCGTTTTTGATGTAAAGTTGGAAGAGTTGTACCGTTCTGGGAAGCAAGATGTGCGCGACTTTGCTCATCCAAGTGCTTAATATCCATGCGCTGACTGACGCATGGACAGAATTGGAAATCACCACCGACGATGCCGATGGCGACCTCCCCCGCCACGACGGTTTCTGCATGCAAGGTTATCGCCCAACCGTACTTAATCTTGTTGCCATCACGTTGTCTTCCTGACGCAAACCAGGGTACACTCGGTCAGGGCCACTGGTCGATGCAGATACCACATGCTCATCCCTTCGGGCATTACGGCCAGTTTCGGCTGATGCGGCCCGATGTCGGTGCGCAGAACGCGGGTGCTCTGCCGCAGTCGAATATGGGTCCCTCTGGGGCGTCACGCATCAGGTCTAGGACAAGGTGCGAGTATGGCGCACCGAACTATCTCAGTTCATCTAGAATATTTGGATTTCTGTGGAAAGGATTGTAAACATGGGATGATGTACCGAGGAACCATCTGTGTATTTCTTACATCCCTTTGCTCTTACCTATTAATCGTAGCGGCACATCGCTTTGGCTGCTCGATCTGTGTTTTACTTCACTACAGGGTACAGAAGGAATACCTGCGACCGGAACTAGATTTTTGAATCCAGTGCCTTGGTAACTCCAACATCCAACATCATTACGGTCGCGATGTGTCCAACTATTTTCGTCTTTGCTGGACACATGGTTCTTCGAAAAGCTCCACAAGGCAAAAACGGAGCGTCAACATGGCTCTTATCTGCCGCGTGACGTGCTTCCAGAAGCTTCGGGTTTTGCCTTGTTGTCACGTATTCCGGTCGGAAGTCGGCGTGAGTGATCGATCAGATCGATGGAACCGCCTTCACTCCTCACTTCCACCACCACTCAGACTCTCAGCGAACGCTCTCCAGAATGTCGACGAAAGACACAAGCAGCCAGTTCGAGGACATCCGCAAGAAATTCGGCCGTTTCAGGATCCTAATCGTCGGGCGCGCAAACGCGGGCAAGACGACCATTCTCCAGAAGATCTGTAACACGACGGAAAGCCCAGAGATATACGACGGTGATGGGAACAAGGTACGCCTCTCGTTCGAGACATGAGGTCGAGTCGGACGCTAAACCATGCGATTAGATTGATCCGTCCCAGGTTGAGGGATCGATGGGGGTGGGTACCGCTCCTCGTCGGGCTGAAACATGATGCAAGTCCTGCTCAACCATTTCTAGCGCGGAATCCATGACATCGAGAATGAGCTGATCTTCCGGAGCAACGACAAGTTCATCTTTCACGACTCGCAAGGGTTCGAAGGGGGTAAGAAAGACGAGTTTTTAAGAATGATCAAATTCGTCGCGGACCGTGCAAAGACTACGCATCTCGAGAAGCGCCTTCATGCGATATGGTAATGAGCAAGGCCGTGTAGCAGTTCGTTGACTGATGTATTCTGTCGAACAGGTATTGCATCTCGATGGATAGGATTGAGCGAGCGATCCAACGCTCCGAAGAAATGTTTTTCGAAGAATGTGACCCTAACAATGGTGAGCTGTTGTCATCATAATTGTTTCGAGCTCATGATGTGGTCAGTTCCAGTTGTGGTGTTGTTCACCAAATTTGATGCACTGCGGGTCAAAGCAATGGTCAAATTGGCACCTGCGGATCGACGGCTGGCATTGCAGGAGGGACTGTCAAAGATCCGGCCACTTATGGAAGAGATCTTCAATGGGGCTGATGTATGGGGGCGGCTTTCCAAAATGACATACCCCCCAAAGTCTTCTGTTCAGCTTGAAAGTTTGTATTATGGTTTCTGGGGTGCACATTGTTTGATGCCATTCACCAATATGTTAGACATCCACAAGGCTAATGAGGGGTGCAACATTCTGATTGAAAACACTGCATTGGTCCTGAATGATGAGGCATTGCAAATGCTGTTTGTGTCAGCTCAGGAAACAAACATTGCACTTTGTGTCAAATATGCAGCTCAAAGGTAAGTCACCATTAAAAAACATGTTATTGTTCATATTTTTATATATTCATTTGAATAAAGGCTGATATCTGACATGGATGAAATGTATAACACAATGCATTCTACAGGTGATGAAAAGCTGCAAATTTACAAGCTTGCATGTTGGTTTCCACACATTGGTGTATGAATTCCACATTAAATGTTGCATTCCATTCTAATGTCCTTGTTATTGGTCCTCTTCTCATAATGTTAGTGGGTAAGCTGCAATTTTGGCAATGTTGGTGGCTGAGGTGACGCTGATCATTTCATGTCCACTCTTCATCCTGCTCTGGCAATCATAGTTTGTGAGTTTTGTGCATTCTGGCATGTTGGTGGCTGAGGTGATGCTGATCATTTCATTTTCACTCTTCATTCTGCTCTGGCACTCATAGTTGGTGAGTTGTGCATTCTGGCATGTTGGTGGCTGAGGTGATGCTGATCATTTCATGTCCACTCTTTATCCTGCTCTGGTAATCATAGAGAGTGAGTTTTGTTTTGTCAGCTTAAGTCTTACCTCTAAGATGTTCCCTATATTTATATTTGTTTTTAATTGATAGCAAGTAAGTGACAACTAGCTTTCTCTCCACTTTTACTCTGACTGTTATTAAATTTACTATATAGCTGGTATGTCTTCTTATACATAGATACAATCTATATTGAGACTGACTATTTCAATAGGATGTAAGTCTTATGTTTAGTTATATTTCATAACAACCCACATCCATTTTTCTCTAGCTGGTAAGACTTTTGAATTTCATTGCTTTTTTACTCACAGAAATTTAGGAGGTCTGTTTCTATATCAAAATCTGCCACCATTTATTTACCACATGATTTTACATTATTAGTTGCTCAACAAGCATAGGGTATGTAAATTTCTTTCAATGTAATGTCTTATTTTGATATTTTATTTAATAGATTGATCTTACTCTCAGTGTCATTGAGGCTCTGAAGTCAGACAACAAGGCAGGTTTGCATATATGACTTGTAGGGATCTAGCTTATAAAATATATAAGGGCAATCTCACCACATGGCAGCAGTATCTTCAAGCTGGTATTGGTGTGTTTTGATTATTTTATGTCATCTATAATAATAATGAACATTACTGATTTCTTATAATTTAGAGACACTTCTGATATTGGAGCAATCTTTCTATCTTTCTCAGCAAGGACACCCTAAGGCAGTTTTCTCTGCTGCCCAGAAATACAGGACATCAGACATACCCACCAAGGTGAACATAGCCCTACTAAAGGATGTTTTCACCCACTATGGCACCACATCCAAGGAAGAGAAAGTGGCTATGATCTGTAATATCATCACACAGAATCACATGGGTAAGTTGACCATTTATATCACCACTCCACTGATTAACTTGGGAACTTTGCTTCAGAGAGGCCAGTGACTAGATAAAGGCACTGGGCTTGTATCTGGCTATAGTGTCAAATCATTCCTTCTACAGTGGTGAACAAATTGCTTAGAATAAGGAGGGGGTGAAGCCATCTTGAAAGCAAAGTGTTGTTGGAAATCCTATGAAATGCCTGTACTATATCTATTAGTGATTGTCTGTGTATGGTGAATTGTACTGTATTCTTGGCCTGGTAATGTTTTCAACCAGACCATGTCCAATGGCTGCACTGGTGCTGTGTATGTGGTCTCAGAATAAACACACTATGGGTACTTGGATATGATATCCATGATCAAGATGACTCATTACTCATGCTGTCTAGTAATTCAATGAAGTAGGGGCATGTAAAGATATGGTACAGTAGACAATGCCAGTAGTTTTATATTTCATGCCACTGAAGGTATGTACATTTGTACTGCTCATATCCTGGAAGTTACATATCCAACAAGGTTGCCATAAATCTCATGACAATGCTGACTCAGAGTACCACCAAGTTGGCCATTTGATTTCCCTGTCCATTTTCTAGGAAACCACCAGCCTAAAAGAAAACCACACTGCAAAGAAAGATGAAACAGACACCCAGATCCTAGAGTCATATCAGTTCAAGTCTGTACTAGTAGATGAATGCCTTCAATTGTACTACATGTGTATTGTTTTATTTCATGCCTTTCTTGTCTGCTTATATGCACCTCACCTCTGCTTACATTATATCACATGATTCTTGCTCTTGCTATTCACTCTGCAGTCCTCTCTTTCTCTTCTCAGCATTCTCTTGAAATTATTGTCAAGTCACTAAGCTTGTTCAGGTTATGAGCCCTGAGTTCTAGCAAGGTAGAACTTACATAGTATAAACAACTCTCACTGGGTGAGAAACATTGTGCATACAGGCCACTTTTAGATCACTATTACTTTATATTTTACTCACCTAAATCCCAGCATGGTAGGACTGCTTGATAAAGTTAACCTACTCTAGATCTAACATGGACTTGACTACAGCAAGGTTGCCCCCTCCCTGTGCACCATTGTGCAGAGCTGTACAGGCAATTATAGACCAAATTTTACTTTGGTCCTATGATACACAGTGGACCTCTGTGAATACCTTCTAATTCTTAAATTTGCCGTAGTCTTAAAATCACTGTACACCTTGCTGATGATGTCAACAGTCTGACTGTTGTCGAAACTCCTCTCAGCAGTGATAAAGACCGCATAGTAGGTTGAACAACATCCAACTCTCTCAGTCCAAGATGAGGGTATCAGTATGACTACTATGGATTTGTTCAGCTCAACACCCCACAAAGGACAAGCAGACAAGGCCACTTCTCGAACCTCAAACAACTCACATTGTATCGCTGGCTGCCAAGTGGTACTACTTACGGTTTCGTATATAGCTACACCTAATCCAATAACTGTACCCATACTAGTAGGCATACCACTACACGTCCAAAGTATTTTTTGTCCCTACACGAGCCCAGCTCCACTTCAAAGAAACATGCGACGCCCCAACTATTAAAAAAAGACAACACCGATGCCAGTCCGCCCCCATTATGATGACGGTATACAAAAGAAAAACAATCCAATGTCCAATTTAAGGGAGAGAATGTCATCAAGCTGTGCAGCCGGCCATCAGTCAACACGACGAGACGAGCGACAACAAAACACCTACCAAAGACACTGAACAGCGCCAAGACACCCCCAACGACCGCCACCGTCACCGTGCTCACAACTACTCGTCCTGCGCCTGACGTCTTATTGGTCTTGGTCGTCGTCGTCGCCGTCGCGACTGCCGGAAGCACCGCAGCAGTAGCCGTCGGCTGCGTTTCCACATTGCCCGTCCCTACAATCACCATCGTCCCATTACTCGGAATCCCATTCACAACGACAAACAACAAGGCCGGGCCAGGCGTCAACAAGTTCGGGTTCGGCGGGACTTGCGAGACGTGCAAGATGTACGACCCGTCGTTGTCGACGGTGTACGTATTGTTGAGTTGTAGATACCGTTGACCCATGTTCATCGCATGCGTCGTGAACCCGCCTCGAACGAGCACGACGGTCGTGTTGGCGGCCGCGTCGTTGGCAGAGGTGCCTGTGTATGATGTCGAGGAGACAGTCAGGTCGAAGTAGGGACCGCCGTAGCTAAGCGTCTGCGGGACACTCGTCACTTGGGGACGGACGCTCGACGAAAAATAGGATGGGTAAAAGATCTCGGCAGTATAAGTCGTCGGATAGGGTGAACTGAGTTCAACGTCGATGTTAGGGTTCGACCCTGCGATCAACACAGATGCATCCGGCAAAAGAATCGCAGTCGAGTGATACATTCTCGCGATTTTGCTCGAGCTGAGGCCTGCGGTGGACCAACGCGAACCCGTGGGTGCGTTTGGGTTGTATATGGCAGGGGTGCCGACGGGACCTGACGCAAGCGACTGGAAAAATGGCATCTGAGCGAGCGATGGGGTATAGAGTGTCTGGTTTGCAAAACCAGCGGTCCCGTTCGCGGCACCGTTGATGACGAGCATGGTCCCATCGGGAAGGGTGATAAACTGACCCATCGTACGGCCCACGAGCATTGGGTCGTCTTGTTCGTACGCTGGCGAAGAACCATCCTGAGGCTCGGGGGTGAGACGTTGACAGTCCTTTGATGTGGGGTACGTCCAGGTATTGTAAAATGGCCACGAGTAGTTTCCATAGTAATCTGCGGGCATGTCCGAACCACCGCAAAAGAGAAGAGTGGGGGTGTAGTTGGTGGCCGGGGTGAGGGGGAGCATCGCCACCGCGCCCGAGGCAGGGTAGACGCGTACGACGCCGTTGGGCATGTCAGGCAGGGGGGTCTCGATGTTTTGATTGGGATCCCAAAGAACTAGGACATCGTCAATCGTCACGATTTTTCGACGCACGCTAAACAACTCACTGGTAGAGAGGTTCGCCTGTACGAGCAACTTGCCCGATGGCATGAGGTAGGTGTGGGCGTACGAGTTGAGACCCGAGGTGGTGATCATAAAGTTCATCACCGCGGCGGGCCCGCGAGTAGGGTAAAATTCGTACGTCGGTGTTGCGCCTCCACCTTCGTATGCTGGATCATTGTTGGGCACGTTCCTGTTAACGTAGCCACCAGATGTAAAGCCGCCAATGAGGACGATGGTACCGTCACCAAGTGCTTCTGCAGCCGAGTACCATCGCGTCTCCTGCATGGAGAGCACTGCGGGGTTGTCATACCACTGACAATCTGGGGAGGACAGGTTGGCTGTGGTGCACGGATTGAGTATCCGAATCGATTTTCTGCCATCGTAGTCGCCGTACACGTTGTCGTAGCTCGTGGAAGACGGCGACCCATACCCTTTTAATTCGTGTCAATTTCTATAAATAGACGGGGACAAAAAAAGAACACACCGATGCTGATGGCACCGTTACCACCAAATGTAGCATACGACCCATTGGGCAGGTGCATGCCAGAAGCACAAAAAGTGTTGGTGAGCACGCTCATCGTCGTCGCCTGGTGCGTGTTGATGTTCCTAGGTCATATCCGTTATTACGTGAACAATGACAGGGGAGGGTGACGACGGACCAGGCAGAGCCCCAGGCAGGGTGTCCGTCGACCTGGGCAGCGTTGCCTTCGGTTTTGTCGAGGATGTAGACCAGCTCGTCGTTCCCGAGAAACATCTGGTGGGGGGGTGAATGGATGGAGTGGCGGACCAAGCACGACGTACCATCATGGCACTGACGAGGGTGTTACCGGCTTGTACAAAAGATCCGGGATGCTGAGCTGCAGCAGAGAGGGAGAGGCTGGATAGCGCCAGCCATGGCAGGATGGAAGACATTGAGTCAAGGACAGAATGAAGGAGCGAATGGTAGAAATAGCAGACAAGAGAGTGTTAGGCCTGGACAAGGGAGTGGCGGATCATAAGAGAGAGTTATTACATAATATCCGACACGCAGTCTCACATGACTTCCTCGTGTCACCTACACTTTCTCAAACACATACATGTAAGCCAACTTTTTCAGCTCGGCCGCACTCGCCCGATCCGCCACCACCACTTTTTCGTCATTAAACAGCACCCATGCTTCATTCCCGTCCTCCATCGCATTTGGCGCTCGCGGCACCAACACATGCGCGACGTAATGTCCCGAATGAACGCTCGGGCCCTTGTGCGAGATGAATCCCTTTAGTCGATACACTGCAGGGAGCGTCGTAGAACCACCCGACGTCTGCTTCCTCGCCGTCATCGTCTGCGCGGCGCCCGCGGGAACATCCATCTCCCCGGTGTCATCGGCGTGATTGAACAGCCACTCGACTGCGCGTTCCGGATTCCCGTCCTACATTCCGATCAGCGCCATGCGCAGTTAATATAAATCCTGACGTACCGTTTCCAGCAACGCCTTTCGTGCTTGGGCGTACGTGAATCCCATATCTGCCAGTAACGCGATTTGCTCTGCCGGGGGCTCTGAAACGCTCGGTCGACTGAGCTGAATGGGTTTATCAATGTCTGCCGTCACACTCAGCCTCATTCATCACTCGAAAGTATCCTGGCCTACCGGGATCTTCCATGTGGGCGAACAACCATTCCATTGCAGCCTCCGCTCCAGAGTTGCCTGTCGCAAGCAATGCTTTCTGGCATCTTACAGTCGGGAAGCCCATTCCCTCCAACTGCCCCATTGCGTCCGCGTCAAATTGCGGTAGCGAGGGTGCAGCGCTAGAGAAGGACCCATCCGGAAGCTCTTCTTCCCCCGGCTGCAATCCCTTGCCCAGGTAGTCATCCAGCACAAGGTTCCCCTCGGGAAGGATAATAGGAATGTCTGTTTGTCCACCTTGTTGGTCGTGTCAAGGTCTCGGCTAGAAAAATACATACCTAGTTTCGTAGGCACCCAATTCTTGAGTTGGAATCTCTTGGCGTGAACGACCAGCACGTCAGGAAACGTGGCGAGCTGCGTCCGTCTGACAGCCTGCGTCTTGCCACACCCTGCCTCGCATTGGTATTCCAACGTTTCTTGCCCAAGGAAGAGGTCGAGGCACAACTCCAAGGGGACAGGCGCATATATCGGCTTCGATGCATCCCCAGCACCTTCGATTTCCGCGGCTGGAACACCAAGGCTCAAAACGTTCATATTGTCGATGCGATACCTGACTCGATGACACCCAAAACACTCCAAACGCTGTTCCAATCCAAACGAAAAGATTTCCGTTGGCTCACCCTCCCCTGCGAGATCGTTATAGGGCCGTCGACGCATCTCGGACACCGAGAAACGCTTACCTGGTACCCCACCTCTCACCTGGTGATTGTACCGTCTGATCACAGTGAGTAAATGCTCAAGGAACTCTTCCGCATCTTGTTGCCGCATGGTACCGAACTCGGCGTGACCTTTGCCAACGAGCGCTTTGAACCCGGCAGGCCTGAGCCCAGTTTGCCAAGGCGTGTGCTCTGGTGCAGGATGCGCAAGCGGATCAGAAGGCGCTGAATCGACGTCAGCATCGAGTGATATAAAAAGGAGTCAAACGGACGCTGTTCGGTATGTGGATGCGAGTAACGCCCACTCAAAAGACCGTCTGCAAGTTTGAGCAGCTGACATTCGAGGCAATCCGCCGGTAGCGCCTGGCTGCACGTTGCCCAGTGTAGCGCAGCTTTCTCAAGAACATAGTCTTGCGACAATTCGGACGATGGCCGGCGGTAATACCGATCTTGGAAAGCAGGAAGCGAAAAGAGCGTTTGTAGGACAGAGGCCATGTAACAACTGTAGTGAAATCTGCTGAGTGGCCTTGTTTCCCGTTGCGCCAGAAACCATCCGTACCTGTTTCCGAGATTACTCAGACCAGTGGTTCCTGGGCCAAAGACAGGTGTCAACGCGCTTCCGTCTTCTGCGGTGAGAGAAAAGTCAAACGTCAAATTTTGTTCGATTTGCTGCATAAAGTAATGAGCCTTTCCGAGGTGATCTGCCTGTAAGAATGCCTCACCAGTTCTGTCATGCTCTTCTCCGTCTTCTTTTGAGACATGACGTTTATTCCGAACGTAGCAAGGTGCGTCGTCAACTCGGGATCGAGACGCGCATCGTTGCATGCATAGCAATAAATGTCTGCGCATAGTTGGAGCTAGGTCATCTCCAAGAAAGTGCATATACGCACCTGCACCACCTTCCGGCGTGATCGTCCCTAATTTCACACAAATCGGATGCTGTGTCGCATTAAAGTGCACCAACGCATGTCCGTTACCACCTGTACCACCATACTGCTGACGCCCACAGCCCAACGCTCCACACGTCAGACAGAGCCACAAATTCGACGTCAGATCGCACGACGCGCAGTGCGCGAGCCCTGCATATATGGGTTACGGTAACGATTGAGCGCACTGCCGCGCATCCGAGATCGATCACTCACCTTCGGCGGGAATAGGTCCGCTCGCAAGCTGTTCAAGCAAGAGTGGATGGGAGCACACAAGGATCTCTTCTTCCCAGGCTTTTACCTCGGATTGACGGGCGGACGAGAGCGATTGCATGACCCCGTCCGTCAGACGCTTCGTCTACCAAAGCGAGGACGCGTGAAGACGATGTCAAGAGAGCGTAAAACGACACACCGTATCGTCGTCCGTGACAATCACCCTCCCATCCACCGGGTCGCACGTCCAGCACCGAAGGACCGTCCTGTGATCATACTTGTCCTCCTCGCGTTCCTGGGCGATTGCAAGTTTGGTCATCTTGGCAGGCGGCTCATCGTCTCCCTAAACCAAACAGCGTCACACTCGCAGTCAGTCCCCATATCGCACTGCGAATACAGGCGGTGATTACGCACACGGCTGTTGGTTGGCTTTGGTTTGGGTCGGCGTACGACGTTGAGCGTAAAGGCGTGTCCCGAGCGTGCGACGTGCATACGCGCGTGATGGCGGTCCTGGCCTAGACACGCACCGTTGAAGCAGACGAGACAGACATCGATGCCGTCATCGCTGTCCTGGTTCAGGGTGCGTCAGCATGACTTCTGCGATGGCGAGATCGTGGCGCACCTGGTTGTCAAAGCATTGTGTACACTCTTCGCGGTGAACTGACTGGCTGAGTTTGGGTGGCTGTAGCTTCGATAGCTCAGATTGATGAGGACAACTCGCCATCGTGCACGAGAGAGCGAGAGATTGACATCGACTTCATCAAGGGTCCATCACGTGAGACTGCACGTGACCGTGGTGTCCCTATCTAATATAGGAACCCCCGTCAACCCATTACCAAGTAGCCACCTAGAATGCATCACGCACTTGAGATACAAGAGATTCTTTTGAACATCTTTGACTATCCTTCTCGCCAATGGCAACCGAGAGACACTTCCACTCTTGCATCTTTGGCTAGAACATGTCACGCATTCAAAGAGCCGGCGCTGGACTTGCTCTGGGAAGAGCTGCGCAGCTTATCTTCTCTCCCTCGATGTCTTCCAGACGCATCCCATCGACTTCCTGGAAAGGTGAGATAATTCCAAATATTCACCATTTTGTTTGATACGTAGTGAACATCTTTCACAGCGCTCGTATGCATTTAACAGATCACTTACGCAGGCTGAATGGGATACCCTTTACGGATACACATCGCATCCGATCCATAGCAGCCTTCTGGGAATCTGCCATGACGACCTTCCTCAAACCTCCTAACACCAGACCGCTCTTCCCGAACCTCCGCACTCTGCACTGTACTTACACAAAGGAAACCATTCCTCTGTTGCACCTCCCTCTCCCATCCCTGGTTTTCCTTGATGTCGACTTTGTCAATCCACGATTGTTCCAGGAGTCTCTCATGTCCATTCCCAAGTTCTCCCCGAATATCAGGGAACTTCGTCTTTTCGTGCATCAGCTCGACGATGGAGCCGTGTTCAGCAAGACCGAACCTAGCTATATGTACCGCTGGCAAAACCTCACATCTGTGGTTTGTCCTCAAGTCGCCTTGGACACACATGAGCTTGTGCATTTCTCCCGCACTCCTGCATTGACCGAACTTGCTTTCACGGCGACTACTATATTACCATTCGACTCACCTATTTCCTTCGTTAATTTGCATGACTTGTCGTTACGATCTGAATCGCTGGAACCAATATCTCAGTTGCTCTTCCAAATCCTGCTGCCTGCTATCAGAGATTTCCATCCATACTTTTTCAATTGTCCTTCTCGGCTGCAGCTCTCCTCATTCTGGGCTGGTCTTCAGACAGCCGCTATTGGCCACACCATTGAGAGACTGCAGTTGAACCATTTATGTCTTTCCTCGAGAAATGTTCCCCGATCGGAGGCTCCCCTATTTGGCTTCGAGGACTTGCAACCAGCCATGGCGTTCAGCAATCTCCGTCTTGTGGATGTCACTTTAGAGTGGAATGTGGGGCTGATTGACCTTCCCACATTAACAATGGCATGGCGCCGCTTGGAAAATCTTTTCATCAACTGGGATTGGGGCTGGGGCATCTCGAGGGGGATCACGCCCAACGGACTTCTACGGGTTCTAGAGACCTGCCGATCGCTCAATTCTGTTACCCTCCCAATTGACACGCGAGGTTATACCGAATCCCCTCGATCACAGGAAAGTTTTGGGCTGACCCCGCTACGCCCGCTTTCTATCCGGGTGCTCGACTCGGCTATGGACGCGGAATCTGTGCCTGCCATGGCCGATTTCTTTTCTGGTATCGCGACTCGCGACGAATTTTACCTGGACTCTTGGGGCGTAGTAGACAGTGTCCATTGGGTGGATGTATATAGACGTGTCCGTGATGCTGTCGACTAGCATTCTTGAATCACCGACCCCTTTGGATACTTTTTTTCCTAGTAGTCGACGACATTTTCAACGCGCCATCATTGAACCGCCAAGTTCGCTACCCAGTTACTGTACTTACTTTAGTAGGAGGATGATTGCGAGGTGACTCAGGATCCGACGAAAAGAGCCCTTGTGAGGGCCGGGGACAACGACGTAAAATTTATAATCCCCTGGTACAGGTCTCCCTTTATACTACTCCACTATTGCAAATGGACGACGACTCAGATAGTCCATCGGATGAGGCCGAGCTTGGTTTGCTCGTGTTTATACTAATGGTCAATCGCCGTCCTTCAACACTTACACTCCATCGTTCGATCAGATACTTTTTTTCCAGTCGCTCACTGAGGCTCGTTTCGGATGTTGTCGACACTCTCGCCATACACACTGGCACGGGCACTGCTGGCAGCTATATTGTAGATGCCAAGCTATATGTTAGACTGTGGGAACCAGTATCAACGAACAACTTGCCGCCAACCCCATTACTAGCCGCCCTACAGAATGCATCGCGCACTTGAGATTCAAGAGGTTCTCTTGAATATCTTTGAATGGGAACGGAGAGACAATTCCACTCTTGCGTCTTTGGCTAAAACATGTCACGCATTCAAGGAGCCAGCGCTGGACTTACTCTGGAGAGAGCTGCGCAATCTATCCCCTCTCGCACGATGTCTTCCAGATGCATCTCATCGACTTCCAGGAGAGGTGAGCCAGCTCACAGTATTCCCCACTTTGTTTGATGTGTAGTGGACATTTGTCATATTCCCCCCAGAACACGTATGCATTTAGCAGACCGCTTGCGCAGACCGAGTCGGACCTCCTTTACAGATACACTCGTCGCATCCGATCCATAACAGACTTCCACTATGGACTTGACTTGGAGTCTGTCATGACGTTCTTGAACCCTCCTACCACCAGACCGCTCTTCCCGAACCTCCGCACTCTGCACTGCACTTACACAAAGGAAACCATGCCTGTGCTGCACCTCCCTCTCCCATCCCTAGTTGTCCTTGATGTCGGTTTTAAGGATCCACGGTTGTTCCAGGAGTCTTTCATGTCCTTTCCCAAGTTTTCCCCCAATATCAGGAAACTTAGTCTTTCCGTGGGTCGTCACCTCATCAATGAAGCCATGTTCAAAATCGAACCCAACTATATGTACCGCTGGGAAAACCTCACATCTGTGGTTTGTCCTCAGGTCGCATTGGATGTACATGCGCTTGTGCGTCTCTCCTGCTTGACCGAACTTGCTTTCACAGCGAGCATTACAACGCCATTCGACTCTCCTATTTTCTTCCCAAAATTGTATAACTTGACATTACGATCTGAATCGTTGGAACCAATATCGCACTTACTCTCAAATCCGGCTCCCTGTTATGAAGAACTTCGATGCAACCTTTTTCCGCTGTCCTTCTCGGCTGCAGCTCTCTTCATTCTGGGCCAGTTTTCAGACAGCCACTATTAGCCATACCATCGAGGGACTGCAGTTAACTCATTCATACTATCCTTCGGGTAATCCCCTTCGCTCGGAAGTTCTCTTGCTCAGCTTCGAGGACTTGCAACCATGCACAGCGTTCAGCAATCTCCGTCTCATAGACGTCGATATAGGGTGGAGTGTAGGGCTGACAGACGGGGACCTGCTCACATTAACAATGGCATGGCCTCGCTTGGAAGGCTTTTCCATCAACTTGTATTGGGGCTGGAGCGTGGGGTCGAGGGGGATCACCCCTAGTGGACTACTCCAAGTTCTACAGACATGTCGATCGCTCAATACTGTTTCCCTCGCAATTGACACGCGAGGTTATACCGAATTCCCTCCACCACAAGAGGCCCCTGGGCTGACCCTGCTACGTCCGCTTTCTATCCGTGTACTCGACTCGGTTATTGATGCAGAATCTGTCCCTGCCATGGCCGCCTTCTTTGCTGGTATCGCGCCTCCCGACGATTTTTACCTGTGTGCTAGACATGTATGCATGGACCGTTGGGAGGATGTGTGTAGACGTGTCTGTAACGCTGTCGACTACCATTCTTGAATCACCCTCCAATGGATACCGCTTTTCCCTAGTCGAGGACATTCCCGACGTGCCATGAATGATGCCGCTCGGTTCGCCATCCAGACGCTCTACATTTCGCTGTTCCTTCAGATGTCTTTTTTTCTTCTAGTCGCTCGCTTTGGGTTTATCGGCATACCCACCGTATGCCCTGTAACCTGTTCCTGCGCGCACCAGTCTCGCCTCCACCAACATCACGAGGATGTATCGTTCGACCGCGATCATTTTACCAGATGCCATTCGTCTTGATCGCAAGGTCGAACCCTGACATTGACATTGGAACTCGTTCTATCCGACGACTTACACTGCCAAGGTCTGTCCCTGTTACCGAGCGCCTCACTTGTCCCAAGTGGCGGGCATTCTGCGGCGGGCGGCGCTACCGTCTCCTCGACATCACCTTCTGATCTCACTAGTGATCGCGACGTAGCATTACGTCTATCCATACTTGAATACTTGAATCCCTGTGTGCGCAACGACAATCTGCTAGAATCGAACGAGCTGATCATTTCCAGTCCATGAATTCCGTCACTGCTTCGTTCTGACTCAGACAATAAATCATCCGTGCTTCAATCAACTGGCACGTGTTCCACTACATAGAAGCCTGGATGGCGTGCCGCTTCCGCCATTTGGCCCACGACCCTTCTCGACCATGACTATCGCGCGACCTATAAATACCTAGACACTGTTTGCAGATAAGACGTCGAGAGCCGACTCGATGTTCTTGTTTGTGTCATGTGTGCCTAAATCCACGCGGTCCGCCGGTTCCGGTTAGGCACCGACCAAACCTTGTTATTCTGGTCTATTTAGAGACTCTTCGACTCTTGCGTCCCCGGTTGGTCCCCGGCTATAACATGTCGCGCATTTACTGTACTCACGTCGCATCCGAATCATAGTGAACATCTGCAATCGACCTGACTGTCAAGGAATCTGCTGGCACGATCCTCTTCAGCCAGGCTCCTACCACTGCCAGACTACTCTTCCCAAGCGTCTATTACGCATATCTCTCCCATTCCTCGATGTCTATTTCCAGAACATGTGTTCGTTGCAGAAGTCTCTCCAGTCGTTTCCCAACTTCTCCCAGGATTTCAGAAGACTTCGCGTTTCCGTGCGTCAGCTTGTCGGTGTAGCCATGTTCGGCAAATTCGAACCCAACTCTATTTGCCGCTGGCAAACCTCACATCGGTGGTTTGTTCTCAATTTACCTTAAATGCGCATGAACTCGTGCAGCATTGACCGACCTCGCCTTCACGACGAATGCTACATTGCCGGCGTTCGACCCACCCCTCCAACTTCATGTCTTGCATTACGATCGGAATTGACATCAATCTCCCACATGCTGCCCGCTATCAGGCATTTCCATCCATTCAATATCACCGTCCTTCTAGGCTGCAGCTCTCCTCACTCTGGGCAGGTTTTCAGAGAGTCAGTAATAGCCGCATCATCGAAAGACTGGAGGTGACTCATTCAGACTTTTTCTCAAAGTAATTTTTTTTTTCACCCGGAGGCCCCCGTACTTGGCTTTTGAGGACTTACGACCAGCTATGGCGTTCAGCGATCTTCGTTTCATGTCCTTCAATCGCGGGTAGAATGTAGGTCTGACGGACAGCGACCAGCTCACGTTGACATCACATCGGCATGGCCTCACTTGGAGGGCTTTCCATAAACTTGGATCCGGGCTGGAAGGCAAACAGGGGAGGAGTGACGCCAAACGGGCTGCTACGGCTTCTAGAGGCATGTCCGTCGCTCAGTTTCGCTGCCCTCGTGATCGACACACGAGGGTACACCGAACCCCCTCGATCGGAGGAGAGCTTCGGGCTGATCTCGCCACGCCCGTTTTCGATTGACGTGCTTGATTCGGTTTTTGAAGCTGACACTCTGCCTGCCATGGCTGCTTTCTTCGCCGGTATCGTGTCTTGCCATTAGGAGGAATCATTGGCAGGATGTGTATAAAAGGGTCCGTGACGCTGCCGCTCAACATTCTTGAATCCGTTTTGAGATATCACTCGTTCCACCTAGTTGCAAAGCGCACATGCTGTGGGCCTTTTTGTGTTACACCCTTATTGTGGTTGACTACTCCATGCACATCACATTTGGTGTTGCATTTGCGAACACAAGATCACACGTCTCCTTGTGCACCATGTCTACTTCCAGTGTCGTTGCTTACTCTTTCATTTTCGTTTTCGTTTCTCCTCCTTCCAACAGACCACTTGTACCCGTTTGCTTTTTTCATTGTACGAGTCCCCTACAACTTCACTCTAGCATCTCTGGCTAGAACATGTCGCGCCTTCAAAGAGCCAGCGCTGGACCTACTCTGGGAAAAGATTGGAAACGTGTTTGTGGTAAATGTTAGGTGGCGTTCGCAGGCAAACTGCTCAGCCGGCTGATGTCCTTCAAAGGGAATGGGGAACGTAGAGACA
This sequence comes from Boletus subcaerulescens, assembly GCA_038090555.1. Classification (NCBI taxonomy): domain Eukaryota; kingdom Fungi; phylum Basidiomycota; class Agaricomycetes; order Boletales; family Boletaceae; genus Boletus; species Boletus subcaerulescens. Next base: position 520 of record JBBPNA010000389.1, on the reverse strand, counting down.
TTGGTATGTTGTCAGCTGCGATGACGCCATTTTCGTGCAAGGAGCATCGAGTCGATGATTTCAAAATACTCATTCCCGGTGACGTTTGTCCTGGGTTTCAGAGGTTAAAATCAGTCCTGCCTCGCATCAATTCTAACGGGGATCCAGAGCGTATCGTGGCTTCAAATGGAAAGGGAGGGCAAAGAAGATGGTTCTTTGAGGCGGCATCCTACTATTAGTACGGCGATGATCGGCGGTCGCAGTACTCGCTGTCTCCAATAAGCACTCTGAGTCCGAATGAGCCGCCGAGTTCACGCTCGCGGTTATCTGTAGAGTTCCTGCACACCGTCTCAAGTAAACCACATATTGTGTGTAACACAGACTACAATGACAACTTCACATATCAGCGCTAGCTTACAACACGAAACGACTCTGGGTGAACTGGTACGATGCCGAGTACAGCTTCAGGCGACCTCGTAACTATTGTCAGGGACGACAGTGAAGGATTCCGACTTTCCGTCGACATCCCTGCGAACGAAGG
>JBBPNA010000388.1:0-24279 GCA_038090555.1 Boletus subcaerulescens | reverse complement strand
GCTGAGAGTGTGAGGGAACTAAGGTTGGCGGGGTTAAAATGTATGTATAGCCACTCGGATTTTTCCACTACTACCACTAACTAGGATATCACCCTCACACTCGAAGCGTCGGTGGGAAGGAGCCTGGGTAAGGGATAGATTTCCAAACAATCGGGAGAACCCGTGTCCCCGGCATCATCGCCAACGCATACGTCCACCTACAGCACTATGTAGTACATAGTCGCACAAGGACTACTGGCTTGTTTCTCCCTCACCGTCGGTGTTGAGCTCGTTTCCAGGTGACCTCTTGCATGTCACAGAGATCGCATGGGAGCGGGCTCAACATGAGTGTCTTTCCAAGGTTTCGAGGTTCAGGTTTGTTAAACTTTGTTCGCTTTATATGCTGTGCCGTCGGGGCTTTGGACCAGCGGCTGGCTTCGTCACCCTATGTACTATGTGGGGATCCACACGGCATGACTCGTCTACCATCAGGTCATCTCACGGTGCCGAGGGCTTGCCTGGTATAGCCAATACGAATACCATCGGCAGTCCTTGATGACTTCGGCCCGCGTTCAACATAAAAGCAGTCGTCCTTCCCCCGTTCTACTTCACAACAACCTCTCCCTCATCTAGTATTTCCCATGCAAATCATGGACACATTCTCCACTGTCAAGATTCCCAAGGAGCTGCACATGCTCGTGTCTCATATCCCATCCCTTTCTGTATTCGACGCTGTCGTTGCGGGCACGGCGATCTGGGCGTTCCTCAAGCTGGTGCGCATGTCGCGTCGGCGGATTCGCACGACCAGACTCAAGGGTCCTCCCAGTCCGAGCTTCATGTTCGGCGTCGGGAAGATCCTCATGGAAGCCGAGGACCCTGCCTCGATATATGAATCGTGGGCGGACGAGTACGGTGCGGCGTACGAAGCACCTGCGACGTTGGGGAGGCGCAGAGTGATCTTGTATGATCCCAAGGCGATCGCGCATTTTGATGCAAAGCAGACTTGGACGTATGTTCGGACACCTGTGGCGAAGAAAGCCATCGAGCATGGGGTGAGTGTGGGCTTGTCAATTGGCATGCCCTATCTCATACCGTGATATTTAGTTTGGACGAGGCATCTTTTGGGCTGATGGAGAAAGCCATGCAAGGTAAGTTCTTTAATTTGCTATGGCGAAGAAAGATTGATGGGCCCATTAGGCAACGCAAGTCATTGACTCCGGCCTTTAGTATTGCTGCTATTCGGCACTTGACTCCGATTTTCTACGATTCGGCTTACAAGGTACCCTTTTGGTTTCTTGGATCTCGTTTGCATCATGTTTATCACTGGTTCCCATTAGGCCAAGGGAGCCTGGAATGCCCTTATTGAATCGAGCGGTGAGGATGGTGCGATCATTGATGTACAGAATTGGTGAGCTTCAGGTATCTACTGCGTCTAGTTGACGTTTGGCTTAACTGTCGTCTGTCAAGGATGAACTATATCTCGTAAGTCCTCCCTCTCATTCCCTTATCCCTGGTTTCATACATCTCCTGGTAGCCTCGACACCATTGGTCTCGCAGGTTTCTCACATGATTTTGGTGCTCTCGATGGGAAACATGCCTCGGTCACCGAGATTTTCGATAGTTTTACTTCATCCACCTCTGCATCCGCGATCAACATCGGTGTTGGCCTCTTGGCGGACGTGTTCCCGTCTCTCATGCGGTTACCTACGCGACGACAGAGATTATTGCGGAAGTTGAACGACGCAATGGAGGAAATATCAAACGTATTGCTAGCTCGAACCAAACAAGAGATGGACGCCGGTATAGTTGGTGACAAGGGGGAAAAGTCCGTCATCGGACTGCTGAGTACGTCTCCTGTTTCGTGAACATGGTTCAAGTCATTAACGTGGTTGGAACAGTAAAGGGACAGAGGTCTGAGTCAGAATTTCACTTGTCAAAGGAAGAGGTGCTCGCGCAGGTGATTTGAGATCTTGGATTTGATTTCCGGGATTTCCTCAGTCTTTGTTCCAGATGAAAATCTTGCTTCTCGCCGGATATGAGACCACAGCAAGTGAGTTTCTATGCTCGATTCAGAGGAAGTGTGACTTATGTCTACATCAGTTAGCGTGACGGTAATTCTAATCACGTTGTACCTGCGCCAACACTCACCCCCCACCCCCAGTGGGCGCTCATTGAGCTCTCTCGAAACCCTGATATGCAGACTAAGCTGAGAAATCAACTTATCGAGCTTGGTCCTGAAGATCCGACATATGATCAGCTTTCTAATGGTCTTCCTTACCTCGATGCCGTCGTCCACGAAACCCTCCGCATGCACGCTCCCGTCCGTGAAACTACGCGGATGGTACGTGTACCGTTATCTATATCGATCATTACTATGCTAACCCCCACGTACATTAAAGGCTGACGAAGATGATGTTATTCCTCTCTCTGAACCGGTCCGCACGAAGTCTGGCCAGCTGGTCGAGAACCTGTCCATCGCAAAAGGGACTGTCCTCTCCGTTCCCCTTGCTTCCGTCAATACCTCAGCAATAGTCTGGGGCGAAGACGCCAAAGTTTTCAACCCCTCCCGATGGCTTGAAGACGACCATGGAAACAGCGGAATTCCAGCCAAGGCCAAAGAGGTGCAAGGGCATCGTCATTTGCTCACGTTTTCAGACGGCCCTAGGATATGTCTGGGGAAGAACTTTGCGGTGACCGAGTTCAAGGTGGGTCATGTGGCGCGGTCATATTGTTATTTGATATCAGTCGCTGACACTGTATATACGGCAGGCCGTCTTGTCTGTACTTGTCAAGAACTTTGTCTTTGAGCTGCGGGACGGCCAGGAGACAAAGATCGAGATGGGTACAGGATTCCTTCCTCGGCCACGTGTAGCTGGGGAAGTGGGGTGCAAGACGCCATTCCGTGTGAGATCGTACACGAGGTGAGACTCAGTGTCGATGTTGCAGTTTATCCATCTCTCTCGTTCTCGTTCACTTCCGATTCCTGGATTCATCAACCTTGATGATACCGTATTGCTCACTCATGAGTGTATCCGTCCCAGTTGGACATGTTAAGCCACGAAACGGTCGAAATCCATGGTATTTTCCGTTTGAAACAAGCATCGTTAGATTCCTAGCCAAGTGCATGCTCCCGAGTCTCCAACCAACGATAGCAAATATTTTATAGAATAAACGATGTGCAATCTCCGACTGACCTCTTCATCCTTCAAACATTCCTGAGACTTTCTCAGAGTCAGTGCCCATCCTAATCCACCCTCTCCTTCTCCTTCTCCTGTACCTCACCCATCCCACCCTCCTTTTCCTGCTCCTGTCCATTTTGAATTGCCTCTGCGTCATGGACCAACCCAGCTTCCAACGCCATCGAATAAAACTGACTCGACTTGTCCGCTAACAACGTCGCTGGTGCATCAAACTCTGCCACGCGGCCGTGATCGAGCACCAAGACACGAGTCGACTCGATAATGGTGTTCAAGCGGTGTCTGTGTACCAACCACAAAGAGAGGGGCGGGGCAAGTCAAAGGGAGAGAGAAAACCCGAGCTGTCAACACCCAACATACTGTCAAAACAAGAGAGACAGGACACGTACGCAATGGTCAAGATCGTCACATCATCAAACAGGTGTCCACGAAGAATCTCTTGAACTGCGCGGTCCGTGTCCAGGTCGACAGCGGACGTCGCTGTGTAAATGGATGAGCATCCTGTCGTCACGCACGGGTGGCACGCAACGTACCTTCATCGAGAACGAGTACCTTGGACTGGTGCAACAGACGGCCGTCAGAGACGTGCTCTCGTGGTCAGATACCGAAATATGCTTACCTTTCTCAACAATGCCCGCGCAAAGCACAACAACTGCCTTTGTCCAGAGGACAAAGACGATCCACCCTCTTGAACCGGCGCATCAAGGCCCTCAGGAAGACTCTCCACGTACGACTTCAAACGAGCCTAAGAGCATCGACGTAGGGCTCCGTCAAACGATAAAACTGGATGCAAGGAAGGCACATACATATTCTAACGCAACCCAAATATCGGCATCTTGGTACTCACCCACGGGATCGATGTTCTCCCGGAGGGTACCTTCAAATAGATCCGGACTCTGGGGGACAATGGAAATCATTGATCGCACTGTCGAGCGGGACACATGAGTATTGTGTTCTGAAGCCCTGCAAAGTGGACGTACAGTCGTGCAACCCAACGGTGCCAATGTCCACCCCGTCGATCAAGATCTTTCCCGACGCCGCTTCTATGATTCGGAATAGCGCAAGAAGTAGCTGTCGCGCGTAGATCAAAATGTGAAAACTGCCAATAAGAAGACAGACTTACTGACGACTTTCCTGCACCTGTCCTTCCGACGATACCAATCTTTTCCTTTGGTTTCTAATCAAAAGAACCATCAGAACCAAGGTCAGATACACCAAACGCAAAATACATACGATGGTCAACGAAATCTCCTGCAACACCAAATCCAACTCGGGTCGGTATCTCATCGAATACTCTCTGTACACGATGAGTCACGTAGCCCAAATATATCAACAAGCGTTTCACCCACCGGAACTCAACCTCGCCAGCGCCAGGCCAGCCTGCGGGTGGCTTGCTATCCGGCAATTCGCGAGGTGCCTCTGGCGGCAACTCATTTGCGTAATGCGTGATTCGCTCCACGCTGACCACGTTCTGCTCCACCTCGCTCGCCGAACGCACGAGCCAGTTCTTCCCACAAACCACTCTCAGCAACAGAACACACACGGTCAGAACGAACTCACCAACGCGCCCGTCGTGCTCAACGCATAGGACAACACCATTCCAACAAGGCCGGCGTCGACATTACTTGTCACCACAGCAGCCACAGCGAAGGTCGCTGTGCACAGAATGATGACTGAACCGACGAATTCCAAACGGACGGCAAGCCACCGGTTAACAGCGGTACTGGGAAGGTAACACATTTGGTTCCGATCGATCCGCCGCGCATTTTGTGCGGTGAAGATGGCTTGTTGGTTGTAGGCCCGGATCGTGGACAGTCCAGACAGGGTCTCGGAGAACCAAGCAAAGATGGGTGACTTCGAGACAGCGTCAAGGCGCTTAAGTTCACGTGATGTCGCGAGGTAATAACTGAGAAACATGGTGGATCAATGGCGAGTCAAAGGCGAGTCCAATGACTTACACGGTCACTCGATAGTAGAACCATGACAGAGGAATGACGGCGAGGAGGAACGGAGGGAAACTGAGTCCAATGACCAAAAGAATGGATGCAGTGGTAGCACATGTCCTGACTAGGTTTTGGATAACCTGACGATAAAGTTAAACATAATTTTTATTATTGAGTTAGGGTACTTACCCTCCCAAGAATTAGGTCGACGACGTAGATATCACGGGAGAACAAGTTCAAGATTCTTTAGCCTCTTGTCAACACGAGTCACTAACAGACGGAATGATCACCATACCTTCCAGCAGGTGTCGTCTCAAAGAAACTCAACGGCGCCCTCATGACCGAGTCCAACATCTGCCAATCACAACTCGTCAACGATTCACTGCCAAGACTCGACAAACGCACCGAGTCGTGCAAAAATTTGGAACTCCTTAACGAGCACAACACCCAAATTAGCAGGGCCGCCGCTGCAGACGACGCAATCGACATCAGGTTGAAGAACCCATATCCAAGCAGGTAAGGATCCCTCAGCCCGGCGTTCTCTCCGGACTCGCGGTTGCTTTCACCCCAAAGTCGAAGCATGTATGTAGACATGACTGACACCATTTGGCTCAATATCGTGGCCAGGACGAAGAAAAGACAGCCCATCTTGGACGCCGATTGGAGGTATAAGAGATAAACATCTCTCTTCACACGACCTTGTTCGCTGTATTCCTTCGACAAGCCAGTGCTCGTCGTCTCGCGGACGGGAGGTAGAGGTGCGATAACCGCCTTGCTGAAGCTCGTACGCCGGGCAACCTTCTCAGCTGCAGAGTTGATCGCGTCGATGAGCGTCGCTTGCGTGTTATGGTCGCTGGTTGCTGGCGTACTGACACCACTCCCATTTGTATGGGCTGGAGTGTTAGCCCCGACCGTTGCACTAGCCGAAGAACCGTTCACAGCGTGATTTTGTCTGCAGCAACCTTGTTGAAATTTGCCATGTGCTTGCAGCGAGAGCAGACTTACATTAGCTTGTATACCGCGCCATCTGGGTTTGACATGAGCTGTTGATATGTTCCACACTCAAGGATGATACCACGCCGGATATATGCGAGCTGGTCGAAATGCTTGAGATATGCAATGCTGTTGGTAACGAGGATTCTAGCCTTGGTGGCGAGGAGACCTTGGGGACCAACGACGTTGTCTTAGATGGCTCCGGCGTCAGATGATGTTACAGAGTAGTTTCAGGGATAGCATACCAAAAACGTGACGAGCGACATGGGAATCCACTGCAGCCAAGACGTCATCGAGAAGGACCCTACGATGACACATTAGCGTGCAAGTACGACTCTCACAAATCTCCAGCTCACAAATCAGCTCTGGCATACACTGCGCGCGCCAATGCGACTCGAGCACGTTGTCCACCGCTCAACTGAAGTTAAGAATAAGAAACGTGGGGTTATCGATGACAGAGGAAACCTACAGTGATGCCTGTAAAACAACCTCGTCCTCAGATCTTGACAAAATATTTCCATCAGAAACTTACCTTTTTCCCCGACTTCAGTCATATCACCCTGCGGGAGAACCGCGAGATCTGGCTTCAACGCACAGGCTGAGTACAATGGTGAGTGTCAAGTCATTTACACCCAACTTGAAACTATGTACCTTCAATGACGAGATTATAAAATGATTCATCGTATGTGTGCGAGAAAAGGATATTTTCGCGGACAGTGGCGGACAGGATCCTAGAATGAACACGTTAGGTTACCCTACGCCAACCGCAAACGTCCCGTGCATACCAGGGATTTTGAGAAGCATAGGCCACGGTACCAGATAATACTACCTCTCCATCAATCTTGCGCATGTCACCAACGATGGCAGACAACAGACTGCTCTGAACACCAGCACATCAATAAATATTTCCTCCGACGCACGAGCGGACACGCTCACCTTGCCACCTCCAACTCTCCCGAGGATCCCCACCAACTCTCCCTTCCGAACCGTCAAGTTAATGCCTTCGAGGGTGGGTTGGATACCGTTTTTGGTCCACTGGAACTCTCCGTCCCTGATCGACAAGACATCGTCACCAATGGACAAAGAAGGATTATCGATGCGTTTCACGGCATCCTCTTGGAGCTCTTCTGCGCGCAAGAACTCGGAAAGACGCTTGACCGAGACGAGAGCTTCGATAATATTGGAGGTCACTTGACTAAACTGCAGGCAGGACGTGAGTATCACAAATCTGATCAAATGTAGAGTGTTGCATACCATCGCAAGAGGGAATTGGAGAAGCATGAAGAGGGAGATAGAAGGGAAGATTATATCAGCAGTAAGGGGCCTGGTCGAAAAAACCGAAGCGGTGGCGAAAGAGCTGAATGCAACGATCACTATCGAAGAGTCAGTAGAAGAGGACCACTGAGAACTAAGGCACATACACGGAATACCACCCCAGAGTGTCGTATTCATCGACGTAACGATGCCAATCTTCCGGAGCATCCTGAGCTCCAAATCGTTACGGACGTGCAAGACACGACGGATGAACGCATATTCCCATGCATAGAGCTTAATGCTTGCTGGGGCGTGAGCACACATTACAGCATCACTGGAGAAGGAAATGCTTACCTCTTGATGTTGGCGAGCAGTTCACTCATCAGCCGAGTACGCGTATCTCGGTTCTTCATCTGTTGCTCCTGCATCCTTTTTAGAATTCGTGCGATAAATGTATTCAAGGGGATAGAAAATATCATGATAGCCACACCGACAAATGCGGACCAGCCAAGAAGGTTATAAAGGGAAACGAATGCAAGGGTAATCTGATTTAAGGTTACAAGTCAGAGACGACCTTGAATGCATAGTGAGGGATGTTCATGCCTGGTATGGTCCGGAGATGGCAATTAGTCCATATGTGCAAAGATCCTGCATTCTAGTCGCATCTACCGACATCAAATTAACGATATCACCTGTGGCACGACCGCGTTCGTCGCTCGAAAGGACCAGTGCCTTTTTGTAAATGGCTGTAACCAGGCCAGCACGGACACGCATGCCAGTCTCGAAACAGAGTTGGAAATACTAGAAAAGAATGTTATTCAGTCAGGGAATGTCGGTCAATGAAACACCTCGTTACTTGGTGAAGGATAATGGTCTGAATCATGGATGCGACAAACATGAGGATAGCAATGACGTAGCCCACGAGGGGAGTGGCACCAGCAATGAGCCCTGCACCTTTATTCTCCTGATATTCAGAGATGTAAGACAAGAGGGCGCGCAAGAGGACCGGTTGGACAAAGGCTAAGCTGTCCTGAATGAGCTTGAGAACCCCGGCACTGATATACGGACCACCGTAGGCTATGGAAAGGGCAGTCCATAATCCGGAGCTGGAGGCGGAGGCGGATGAGGCAGGGATAAATAAGAGTAAAGATGCACGCACTGCTTTTCGAGGGCACGCTGGAGGTCACATTCAAGGTTGGCAGACTCATCACGGGGAACGAGTGCTGGCAGATCATGCTCTGTAATGACAACCTGTGATCCTTTTTCCAAGAGAGGAGTGATCCATGCGAATGACCATATGCTGAATATGTTGGCGGTGAGTGTTGGGCTTTCGGCGTTTGTATCCGTGGTATCATCGGGAGAGATGCATTCGAGCGCAAAGGAAAGCAATCCCAAAATGAGGACAGTCCACTTCAAAGGGATGAGAGGCGTTATGGGGAATGTTTGCACGTAGGAACGTGTCCAGATGGACAGCACGATGGCGTAGCAGGGCCAGAAGAGCAAGATGATGGTGGAGGAAGACCGTGTTCGGAGATGGTTGAAACGGATCAAGCAGAGCGCGAGGAAGAGGGCGAGAGGCTCAAGCGCGTGCGGTAGTTGAACGGCCACTGTACTGATCTGGTCGGTAAGAATGAACGCTGCAGTGGTTAGACTGGTTAAAAACGCAAGACCAAGAAGTGTCTGAAAACGAAATCAGCACACGCAAGGCTCAGAAACGAAACGGAACGCACAAGCTTGGACCAGAGTCGCCAGCGGCTATTGCGGGAAAGGACATGCGCGGGAGCATACGAAAGTTGGATGGTTCGTGTGATACCGACGACGATGAGGACGGCGAGGAACGAAGTCAGCAAGATGCCTTCTTCGGCGCAGAGGGACAAGTCAAAGTCTCGTAGGACGGATATCCACTGCCAACCGTCTCTGTCGCGACATTGCACGAGCGTCCGCGTCATCCTTGGTGACGATGGCGAGAGAAGGAGGCTAAGTTTCCGTGTTCAATTGTGTTTCAGTGATTATATACTCTTTGAACATGACTAACGAGTTTGTAAGTATAAATACGTGATCGGTCTTGACGTGTACCCGATCGGCCACCAAACTCTATAAATCATCGTATCTACACCGCCTTCATGATCACGAGTGTGGTTTAATAAGTGACAACGAGCTCCGCAGATGCACACTAGTCTTCTCCTCCTTGACCCATCTTCGGCAGCAAACTGAACTCGCTTTGGACGCCCTGAGCGTACAAGTCAAACTGGCTTCGCCGGCGTCGCAAGGACTGCGGACCCGACCGACGGGGCTGCTGCACACTCTCGGCTGCCTTGCCCAGCGATGTTGCCTGCACCATGTTCGGGAACGACAAGTTCTCGCTGAGCGCTGCGTGGATGTTGCGTTCCATCCGCACCTGCTTGGGCGTGTCTGCAACACCTGTCTCTAGTCCCTGTGTTTCGTCCGACGTCCCATCCGCATCCGTCCTCGCCTCAGTGCCCGTGGTGTCCTTGTTTGTCGAGTTCACCAGTGCCATCCTCTTGGCCACGTTGTCGCCGCGCGCTTTCCCAGCACCCACCTCTCTCTTCCGTGTGGCCTCCAACCCAACCCGCTCAAGTCGATCCATGTGCAACCGACGCCGCAACGCGCTTTCCTTGAGCACTTGAACGTACTCTCTCCTGTGAGAACGTCCTTCCGGTCTCGCGCTGACAGGAGACGGAGGTGCGGCCGGCACAATGGACCCCACAACAGCTTCGTCCTCGCACCACGAGACCGCCTGTTCTTCCTTCCAAAGATACGGCGATTTCAAGGGTGTATACCTGACGAGCCGCGTATCGTGCATCCCGATGGGCGTCTGTAACTAAGACCGCTAGCGTCAACCTCACCTATCAACTGCCTTGAATAAGCATGACCCACCAACCACGGGAGGTGTCGTATGTGCAGCATCAACTCTGTCTGGATCACCTCCAGCTTGGCCATAATGAACCTCTATCCGGGTGTAGAACATTGCGAATTGAGCAACACCTCGAGCGGCCAATCTAATCGACGCACCTCGTCTACTTCCAAATGGAGCACACGATGCTTTGATAGCCGAAGGAGGAGGACAAACGAAGACGCCCTCGCGATGATCAACATTTGCCCAGGACTCGCGGATCCAGGCGTATCGGATAGTAACGTCGATGTGACTGCATCCTGCAAGCAAAAGCGAATCAGCAAGACATGCTTGATGGTAACCAAACCATTGATACGGGCTGACCATCAAAGGAACCTCGTCATCGAGCAGCATCATCAGTTCGACCGCTTCTTGTTTGGCTTCTTGCATCGCAGACTGCATGATTTGCAGGAAGACGATGCACGCATTCCACAAAGCGACGATCGAGCGATAGGTAGCCACGAGAACACGGAAGAGCGCAGCGAGAGTGGACATTGTTGACGTGATGTCTGTCTGCGAGAAAGACGTCTGGGTAAGTACTTGGTAGGGCTGAAAAGTGCACACAGTATTTCAAGTTTTCAACATGTCAGCCGCCGCCCCCGAGTCCGAGTCGCGGCTGACACTCAACTCGGAACTAGCGACTCGGGTTGGACTCGGACCACGGACACGTCGATGATACAAACACCCCGTATTCATCTGCTAGTACTAGTCTGTACATGCGATGAACAACATCAGTACTATACAGTCAAAGCATACCCTAGTCCTTAATGACATGTTAGTACTCCCGCTCGGAACGCTGTGTTTGAGCAACGCAACATCGTGTCAAACACATCCACATGTTCACTCGTCTTGTCTTGTTCATCATCGGAGCATCTTTGCCCGCCGCGTGTACACGCGTACCGGCCCGTCACAGCGCTCGGAAATCCTAGCAGACAAATTCAACAACGCAGAGAGCAGATGCTTGTATCTGCTACTCCGTGCCTGATAAACGAACCGACCGCGTCGTTCGACGGGTAGACCAGGAGGAGAGGTTCAGCGTCAGTGAGAATCTGGAGAGATTACTTGATGGGGACGCTCAAAAAAGGTGTAAAACGCCTATGGGGCGACGGAACACTGATCAGCGAACAGAGCGTGAAAGAGCAATAGTAGGACTCGAAGGGGAAGAGGGAAAAGAACAGAATGTCGTCTACTGTCTACGGACCCTCTCTCTCTATTCTAATGCAAAGCGAGACAGCGAACAAGGGTATACCAAGAACTAGGCACCGAGATGGATGTATAGAATCCGTTGGTCGAGTGGTACATGCACAGATTTCATCGTCTTGTTCAGCGCCGACGCTGCTCGGGTATGATCCAAACGACCCGTCTCGTCGATCATGTGTTTATAAAACATCGACGTGACTTTGTTCGTCTCACCATCGTCCACCGCCCACATCGTGCCAATCACAGAACGGAAGCCAATGAACTGCATCGCCGACGCGAGATGTATCACCTCGTCCGGGCTCTCCTCGTCTCCGACAGTCGTATGACACGCCGAGAGATAGACGAATTCGGGATTCTTGAGATCACACCCGATGATTCGTTGGATCGCAAAGCGTCCGTCGTGCAGAGCAAACGCCGACTCGAACGGCTGGGATCGATTTGGGATACCGTGGCAAGCAAAGTGGACCCATTCGTTCCGCCCAAGCTCTTCAATAACCCTGGATACACAGGATTCCTCTCCGTCTATGCGCGTGATTGTGGCGACGTCGCTGACGAGCTGGCCAATCGTGTCCAGTTCTGCTCCTACAGAAGGCAGTTCCGTCTCGCCAACGGCCTTGGCTTGACCGATGGCAACAAAACGTCTCCGTTGAATTATAGGACTCGATGGATCGCGCTGTCTACCACGCAAGAGGGCGGTCAGGGTTGGAGTGTAGGACGAGATGTATAGATCAGCGAGTTTGGGTTGACCCTTTCTATATGGAGCAGCAGCATGCAAAGGCAGTGCGGAAAACTCGCCAGTGGGACACCACCAAATGCGTGACTGAGACGGAAGGATTGTCTGGAGGAAATCAACGATGGGCGAAACAATGTAGTCCCAGAGTTTCCGTAAGAAGGCCGCGAGCTCCCTCGTCGTGTCGGCCTTTGTTGCGCGAACAGTCAGGGTACGAAGCTCCATTGACAGGTCTCGCACACTTTCCAGTGTAACCTGCAATGGAATATGAACAGGGTTGCGATCGAGCAAGATGATGAGCGTGTCACAACTATGTTTGCTCGCATTGACGATGATGACAGGTCCACCACTAGCAGCGCGTTGGAGATCCAAGAAGAGCGAGGGAAGAAGGAAACGGGAGAAACCAGGCAGCTTGCGAGTATTGGTGACAACTCTCTGCATTTCGAGGTTGAGATGGCACAGTCGTTCATGCTGATCGGTGCCGGGTGAATCAAAGGCATTGCGAATGCGGGAGGCAAGACGCGTGAACTCATCCGCTAACGCCTTCCCTTCTATCCCGGTTGCAATAATATCATCCAGGGGAGAACGGAGGCGAGTGAGTTGGCTCCAAAAGATACACCGTCCTTGTTCTAGAAGCTCAACCGCTTTGGCAGGGGAATGGTTTCGGAGACAAGCTGAGAACGCGTCCACGGCAAGGGAGGATGACAGGTTCTTGAGAATAGGAAGATGTTGAGGCAATGACGGGAGTGTGGCTAGATGTTGAACAAGTAACCGAAGGGAGGTTTCATACGCGTCGAGTATGGTCGGATGTTGGAAAACTTCGGCAACAAAGACCCATCCCCTAGCGGCAGAGAGATCCCTTGAAGAAGTAACTTGGGGCACATGGATGAGTTGAGCATAGTGGGTAAACAGCTCCTCCTTATCCTCTAACCGCCCCGACCATCCGAACCGATTGTAGAGATAGCATGCAAGGTCGTCTAAGGATGCTGGCCGACCAGGGTGTCCTTGCGGTTGAAGGTCAAGGGCTTCCTGGGCAATGGCTATTGCCCAGTCGAGGTCCTCCTTGAACCCGAGATGTGTGTACCGGGTGAAGAAACAGTTTGCAAGGCTGTTCAATGACGTCGACCGATCAGGGTGTCCTCGCGGGCGAAGGTCAAGGACTTCTCTATGAAGGAGAATGGCCCCGTTGAAATCTTCCATGACCCCAAGACGGTTGTACCGGATGGAGAGACAACGTGCAAGGTTGTTCAACAACGATGATCGGTTAGAGTGCCCTTTGGTGCAAAGTTCAAGAGCTTCTTCGTTGAGGACAATGGCCTCGTCGAGGTGCTCCATGACCCCGAGCTGCTCGTACTGGGTGAAGAGATTGAGTGCCAGGTTGTTCAACGAATATGATCGATTAGGATGTCCTTGCGGTCGAAGGACAAGGGCTTCCCGGTTGAGGGCAATGGCCTCGTCGAGGTCTTCCATGACCCCAAGACGGTTGTGCCGGATGGAGAGACCAAAGGCAAGGTTGTTCAACGACGCAAACCGATCAGGATGCCCTTTGGTGCAAAGGTCAAGAGCTTCTCGGTTGAGGATAATAGCCTCATCGAGGTGCTCCATGGCCCCAAGCTGCTTGTAGCGGGTGAGGAGACGATTTCCAAGGTTGTTCAACGACAACGACCGATCAGAATGTCCTTTCTGCCGAAGGTCGAGGGCTTGTCGGTCTAGGACAACAGCCTCGTCTAGGTCCTCCAAAGTCCCGAGTTGGTTGTACCGGGTAGACAGACGAACCGCAAGGTTGCCTAATGACATTGGACGATCAGGGCGTCCTTTTGGAAAAAGGTCAAGGGCTTCCCTGTCGAGGACAATGGCCTCGTTAAGGTATTCCATGACTCCGAGCTGCTTGTACTGGGAGAAGAGATGATTTGCAAGGCTGTTCAACGACATCGGCCGATCAGGGTGTCCCTGCGGTCGAAGGTCGAGGGCTTCTCGGTTCAGGACAATGGCCTCGTCGAGGTCTCCCATGGCCCCGAGCTGTTCGTACCTGGTGGAAAGATCAACTGCGAGGTTGCTCAGCGACGCCGACCGATCGGGATGCTCTTTCGGCCAAAGGTCGAGGGCTTCTCGGTTGAGGACAATGGCCTCATCGAGGTCCTCCATAACTCCACGCTGTTTGTAGCGGTTGAACAGATACATTGCGAGATTGGTCAATGACATCGGCCGACTAGGGTGTCCTTGCGGTCGAAGGTCAAGGACTTCTCGGCCGAGAACAATGGCCTCGTCTAGGTCCTCCACGAGCCCAAGCTGCTTGTACCTGGTGGAGAGATCTCCTGAGAGTTCACTCAACGACAATGACCGATTAGGATGCCCTTTCGGGCGAAGGCCAAGTGCTTCACGATCGAGTACAATGGCCTCGTTCAGGTCCCTCATACTTCCGAGCTGGCTATAGCGACTATGGAGATGAATCGCAAGGCAAGTCAAGGAGACAGATCGGACAGGGTGACCAGGTGGGGAAAGTTCCAGTGCCTCACGATCAAGGTCGATCGCCTCATCGATGCAACCGGTCCCCCCTCCTCGTTTAAACTTGGCGGCGAGAGAAACCGATTGTGAATGCAACCGTTTAATCGCTAAGTACATCATTTTATACCTGTACACACTGACAAAAAGAGACAAGTACATACCAGTTGAATCCATGCTTGCTCAGCGGACTACAAAAATGCTGGCATGCTGTGCGACCAGTTGCCGGGCCAAGTTCACACGCCGCGAAGACATCTGCACTTCCGACGAACCACTATTCAAATCGCCCTCTCATCCTCGTCCAGCATGCTTGATTTTCTGCGCCTATAGTTTGAGGATGTGAGATCGGATTTCAAATCGTTCACGAGGTCGCCCACAAGACCCAATGGCAGTAAATGTGGCTGTGCAATTTTCGACATTAGTGGACCTGAGGCTGTAGGCAAACCTGGACCTGCAAGCGGCAAATGAATCCATAGTTGCAACCCGTTTGTTGATCAGGGAATGTGAGGATGTAGTAGTACTGATCAAGGAATCCGCAAGGGGTTCCCCCTCCCCCATTTTCCCACCATCTTCTCCGTGACCTTCGATCGCTACAGCGAGGTAGTCTGGTGACTCGAAACACGTCGTTTCCCAGTGACTTGCTGACTTTGTGACGCAGCGTCTGAGATCGGATGGGCTGTTCTTCGCGTCGCGCATCCCCTGGGGAACAAACGAGTCTGAGCGAGAATAGGTTTTTGTAACCGGACTTTGCAAGGGGTAACATCACCGCATGGGGAGCAAATAAGCAACATTTTGTTTGGACGACCGACTCAAAGGTAGATAGCCGACTACAGGTACAGTACCTCCTCGTAGGGAAAAAGCCTTGACTGCCGGGTCATATTTCGAATGGAGAAATGGAAGAGGCCCTGGGCCCTGGCGTGTTTTTTTTGCCAGTGCGAGCCCCTCGGACGAGCCGGTATACTACACTTGACCCCACCGTTATGCGTTACGTTGTTATCGTTAGCAACCAAACTGCCCAAGCTGCGTTACGCCCGGAAAATTAGCAACCAACACACTGTTATGCGTTATTTTTAGCGACGCAACCACCTACGCGTTACAGTTACTTCCATACAGTATGGGCGCCATCACACAGGCCCCGTCGTTGCCAAGCCTGTGTGTGGGTCCGGGAGCGCGACACTGCCTAGGCATCATTGGATAGTACACAGAGTCTCGTCAAGTTTGACCGGTCAAACTTGACGAGACTCTATGTTAAAATTTGACCCCTGTGTGACGCACGACGGACGAACCAACGAAATGGTACAGTATCTCTGGATGATACTGCAGAGCGCAACTCATAATGCCATGGGTATAACTCCCGTGCTTACCAACGTGTTGAATACCAGGTTGAAACGTTGACCTTCGTCCGACGTCAATTGCCATTCAACAATAGCGTTCCACCAAAAAAAAGACTGCTTAGGCAGGTCGTGTATCGTCAATGTCTGCTACAGCGTCGTCCTCTGTTACATGAGGTAGGGTGGTATCTAAAGGACGTTCTAGTGAGAGTATCAAGATGTTCTACAGGCAACGGATTTTGCATCGGATGTCTATGAACCAGTTGGGCTGTCTGACTTAGAGACAGCCGTGTCACCCCGCAAATCCTTTTCCGACGCACTCTCAGCGGTCTTACCACCAGCTTCTTGAGCTTCGCGTCGTTGGCGCCTCAGCATTCCGTTAGCCGACTCCAACCCAAAAAGCTTCGTGCGTCCCTATCAAAGAAACACGATGTTAATCGACGTGACAGCGCCGGGGCGGATAGTTTACCTCTCGGAACTTGTAGTACACCAGCACGACGATGACTGCCAGCCAGTAAAATACGTATGACAGCACGCTACCCACTAACGGCGCAATCAGTGACGTGGACGAGGACGTGGCAAGTAAGCCTTACATGTCGCGCTGTTTTGCCAACCAAAGATGGCGTTAAAGATGGACCAGCTGCCATGATAGGCATCACAACAGTCGAGGTGCCAAACATTGCCTCGAACGTCATAGGATCCAGGGCCCGTTCCAGCAGTTTCGTCGGAAGAAGCCCCAACGAACTTGATGAACGAGTTTTCTTGGAACGCCCAAATAGCTCTCGAGAAGAGTCCTGCACCAATGAGCAAGATAAAGTTGGTCATGCAGATAAGGAATAGTTTGAAGGCTGTCAGGGTGTTTGAGCGTCAATATAGAACTTGGGGGAGAGACGATGACAAGATACTTGCCTGTTCTGCTGGCGAATTGGTACACGACAATCCCACAAACAATCCCACAGATGAGGCCGACGATGGCAGCAATGGGGATAGAGGTGGCAGGCTCTGCAAGTGCAACGCCGCCGACAAAGACGGCTGCTTCCAGACCTGTTTGGAGGGTGAGCGAGAGGGAGCACGAAGGAGGAATGAAGGGGACTCACCCTCGCGGAGGACGGTGATCATGGGGAGGAAAAAGAGAACCCATTTGCTGGTTTTTGCGCCGCGATCACGCTCTGAGAAAGGACATGAGAAAGAGGTCTGGGGCGTCGAGGAGAGGCGTACGGTGTCCGTCGAACGCGTTTTGGAGCTTTATGCGCCATTTTGTACGGGCATTCTCTATTTTGAGCATTGTAACGCCCATGACGAAAATCATGAGGGAAGCGATCAATTCGAATATGCCTGAGAACAGGTCACTGACTCAGGGCTGTTACGACAGAATGCGGCAAGGAATCATACCTTCCCACAACTGTTCCGACTTTGTCCAGAGGTTTCTTGCCTGAGTGAACCAGAGGGCGATGAACACTGCGCCGATGGCAAGGGCGGTGGTCAGTCCAACAAATGCACCAAAGATGACCTGGAAAAAACGTCGAGGGAAGGTGGAGATGGTGTGGACTGACGCATACCTGTAGCCTGAGTTTTCTCAGGACGCGAGGAGAGACGCTGGTGGGAGTGGACTCGGGATCGAGAGGGGCGGTGTGCACATAACCGCTGTGATCGGAGAGAACGGCAGGGTCTTTGTGGAGGATCTGTTCGACGAGGCCGAGAAGGACGGCGACGATGAGGGAGGCCTCGAGTGACTCGCGGAGGACGACGAAGAAGATGGTGACGGAGAAGAGAGAGGGAGGCATGGGTGGTTTGGTGACAGGGACAGGGTGAGCTGTGTGTGTCCTTTATCTGATAATTTTTACGCCGGTGTCCGAAATGATCCGATCATATCAGATAAAATTTCCCTGGGCTGTGACTTGCCTTATCCGATTATTTATCCGGACCACTGCCTTATCTGATAAAATTTTCAGGTGTCTCCCTCACCTCATAAATACCGTAACAAGTGTCCATGGCCCTCAAAAATGCTCGCCCCTCTCCTCTCCCTCTCCCTCCTCCCCGCCCTCTCCCGAGCAAGCGTGCAGGAGCTCTGGTGGGATGTCACCTATGTCCAGAACGCAAACCCAGACGGCCTTTTCCCCCGTCGCGTCATCGGCGTCAACAATACCTGGCCGTGCGTGGTCCTAGCCTTCCCATAGTGACCGCTGCTGACCACCTTGCACAGCCCACCGCCCATCTCCGTCAACACAACTGACTCTCTTCTCCTCCACGTTACCAACTCGCTCGACGTGCCGACCTCCCTTCACCATCATGGCATGTTTTTCAATTCGACCAGCTGGATGGACGGCGCAGCCTTCGTCTCTCAGTGGTACATTCATATTTCTCCATGCTTTTCTCCAAACTTATGCAGTCCGCAGTGGCATACCTCCTGGCCAGACCTTTGATTACGTCGTCCCGATCAATTCTTCTGGCCAACACGGCACCTACTGGGCCCACGCCCATGCAACCGTTGGCTCATTTCCTCTTCGTTCGCCAGCCGACCTGACCTTGTCCTCAGGGTCAATATGTTGACGGCTTGCGTGCTCCCCTGGTTTTGCATCCCTCAAATGAATCCTATCAATACGACGAAGAGTTCACCGTCATACTTGGTGATTGGTATCACCAACAGCACGCAAACTTGTTGCAGAAGTACCTCAGTGTTAGTGATCCGGGCGGCATCGAGCCTATTCCCAGTAAACTTTACCATTACTCATGTCCAAACCATATTTTGACGTGTGCCATTGGTCAGATTCCGGCTTGATCTACTTTGCACAGAACTCGTCCTACTTGCCCCCCATCGCAGGAACCTCTCCAGCCCCGGTAGCCTCTGCAGTGGGATTCAATGAGAATGCAACATTACCCTTCGTTCCCGGCAGAGCCTATCGGCTGAGAATCATCAATACGGCGGCGTTTGCCGCATTCCACTTTTGGATCGACGGTCATGACATGCACATCATCGAAGCCGACGGTGTAAGTTTACAACTCGGCGCCGACTCCATATTTATTTACAAAATTTTAACTAACGGAAACATTTATATCCCGCACCAACATCATCCTTATAGACAGACGTACAAGAATATCCAACAGATATGCTGAGCATCTCTGTTGCACAGCGCTACTCCGTACTCGTTCAGGCTCGCAACGATTCATCTTCCAACTGGATGATCCATGCTAACATGGACACCACAATGTTTGACTCGGTGCCTCCGACTCTGCAGACGAGTGCGTACCACTCTCAGCTTTTTTGCATGCACCGACTGAGGCACACCATGAACAGATCTTACCTCATCGATCACATATGCCACTGGCAAAAGTATCACTGACCTTGGGCCTATACAAAACTATCAGGTGACCAACGATACAGCACTGGTCCCACTCGTCGCAATCCCCCAGCCTGTAGCCTCACAAAGAGTCGAGTTAGAAGTCGCGTTTCAGACCATGAACGACGGCACAAACCGCGCCACACTCGACGGTTATGTCTACAACTCCCCAATCGTGCCCGCAATCATATCTGCTCTCACTTTGGGTGACAATGCGACATCTCAAAATGCATACGGACCGTATAGCATTATGCTTAATCATCTCGATGTCGTTGACATTGTCGTCAACAATAGTGACAAGGGATCACACCCATTGTGCGACCTGAATTTTTCTGAGTGCGCTGCCGTTCACTGATCCGTGTCTCAGCCACTTGCATGGTCACCAGTTCCAGATCGTCCATCGCGCCGAACAGTACGAATCGGCGGATCCTACATTGAACCCTCCGCTGATCGAGGGTCAAGCCAATCCGATGCGCCGTGATACGGTCACTATTCCAGGTGGCTCGTCCGTCACACTTCGGGTTGTTGCAGATAATCCTGGCGCTTGGTTGTTCCACTGTACGTTCCTCGAGTCATGCTCGTCAGATAGCTGATCATGCTTGGCTAGGTCACATCGAATGGCACTTGGAGGCTGGTCTTGCTGTTCAGTTCATTGAGGCACCGCTTCAGGTCCAGGAGCGAGCAGTAGGACGAGTCCCGTCGTTCCTATACGAACAGTGTGCGGCGCTGGGCGTTCCTCAGTCAGGAAACGCCGCTGGCCATGCATCTGCAACGGACTTGTCCGGACTGCCCTTGGGACCTTGGCCACAGACATTGGGTTGGCAGCCAAAGGGTATAGCGGCTATAACAGGGTAAGCGGCATTTCTCCTGGAATTACAGCAACTTAATGGGCTGGTGTGTTATGTTATCCACACAGGTGTGTACTCACCGCTGTTATTGGCATGATCACTGTGGGATGGTACATGACGGGGCCAAAGGACAGTGAGGAGGAGATTGAGCAAGAGGTGCTAAGACGCATCGAGGCCAAGCGAGATCGTAAACTGTTTGGTATGTTCAAGAAGACGACTGATTCATCCTGAGCTTGTTGGTTTTGGTGGGGTACGATGGATTGATGGCAATCTCTGTAGTGTATTTGAAGCTGCTTCTTGTGTATGTGTGTGGTAGTTAAGTACATACCTATTCTCAAGGCGTCGTGGGGCAACCTGGACGTATGGGTGTTGATGTGAACATTCTCATGAGACTCTGACAAAAGTTCCAACCTTCAGACTCTTGATCTATGTAGCTGTCTTGCGGCACATGGTCGACAACGGTTGCGCTTGTCCGGAAGAAAGGGGCCCTTCCCAGCATCGTTTCGAGGGTGGGGCTTCATCGTGCCTACTAGCCGTCAATCCCAAGCACAAATTGCGGCCCATAGAAAGAAAAAAACAGTGGAAACACACCATCAGTACATCGTCGAAATCGAAATCAAAATGTGGACCCTTTGCCAAAGCAAATAATGAAAAGCCACTCGTATCTTTCACCACACGCTTGAGATAAACACCGATGATGTCAGGTGCTTTTGATAGAGCGTCTCGCCAATGGGCTGCGTCAGAGACGTCCAGCTAACCGGCCGGGGGTCCACCCAGATGACGGTAAGAGACAGATCCTTGCCTGCAAACGCAACGTCGAGAATTGCGTTTGATACAGCGTGTGGAGGAAACCAGAACACGACCTTGGTGTGCACGCCAGCCAAGAGAGACTTGAACGACCATGATGGACTTAACCCGTGGGCGTCGGGAAGCGCACCCAAGTGGGGGGCCCAGTCCGTACTAGTCGACCATGTACCCCGCGGTACACCACCCGTGATCTGCCCAATCCTGAATGACGTCGCTGGAAACCCACTCATTGCAAGGACCTATCCACGGTAACAGAAGTGAAGCAGATATTTCTAGATTGATATACTTGTTCATGTCAGAAGCGTGTTTAGGATTCACGGATGTCTGACTGCAGCGTGCGAGCATGCGGAGCTTTCTACCGGCTTCCATTCCTGCGACACCCTTTGAACTTTGGGATGAACCGGACCGCCGTGGACGGGCGCCATCGGTGTCGGTGGTGGCGACGGGATTGATGCGGGGGAGGGGAGACTGGGGGATATTGGGGTCTGGTTGGGCGAGACTGCTGGTGGCGATCTGTGATACACGCCTGGAGGTGGAAGCGCAGCGGCCGGTGATGCGCATGCCTAGGACGCCAGAGCAGTTGGCCATAATGGTTTGGTGGTGTCTGATGCCAGTGGCAGGGACTCAGGAGGGCCGTGGAGCCAAGTCGTCTTCATCGTCGGATACGGCAGGCTCGAGCACTGGCCAGCGGTTTGGGTCGGCGAGTGAAGTGGCGAGGGTGTAGGGGTCTGAGGCGTAGGATGGGATGAGGGTTATGATCCGAAAGTCGTATGGGTCATCGATGCTGGGAAAGCTACTAGGAGAGACGGAGACTGTGCACGAGTTAGCTGTGTGAGAGGTGAGTAGGAGAGGAAAAACTTACCTTCCATCGCTGACGACATTGCCAACTGACTAAGGTGCGCCATAGTTTCGGTTTTACACATGTTTAGGAGGTTAGTTTCATCTCGATCCTCAAACCAACTACATACCGTGTACCATTCAACATCCCCGTCGACGTAGTGCGTTGACGATCAGGTGATTGTTCTCAACGAACACAGTCGCTTGTTTCTGCAAGAGATCGACAATGCGCGCTTTTCGTGAGATGCCCAGTTCACAGCATCAAGGTGCAACAAAGAGCATCCTGGCCGTACTATGGAATCCAGCTATTGCCATCGTAATCACGTACGCTGCCGTCATGGTTCTTGCTGGTAGTGTATTCCTATCGACACGCTACCTGACCGAACTCCTTGTCTGCTGGGGCATCTTCATCCTCGCAACGATCTCAGCAAGAAATAACGTTTTGGGTCGATGGTTGTCGCTTGGGACTCTTCATTGTCACCTGTCCGGTACAGATACTCGCCGTCTGTTATGCTATGCACCATGATTAATAACACGACGGTATCAGCTCGAGCGCATTTGACATCCGACGACGACTCAGGCAGCCCACCAAATCTTAGTAACAGAGGGGAGACACTCACCCTGTATCGCTGACGAGGGACATTAGACAAGCATGGCTGGGACGCCCTGACCACGTATTCGCTTCTCGTTATCTCGCTCAGCGCTTTAGCCCACCCGTTCAGTCCTGTACGACCAATCAGCATGTACCCGAAGAATACTTGTTTTCAAACCACTACGTGCCATGCCTCCCACGCCATTCAACATCTCCGTCAACGCCCCAGTTCGCAATCACTAGCCGCCACAGGCATCGAGGTGTACTAATACATCACTGCGCAAGTACCGCCAGCAAGGTCTCCATCCTCGCCGGCAGAGTGTCTTCGATTGGATTCGATCCAGTGCGTGCTGAGCCGCGTTGATGCTAATTGAATCTCGAGCCTGAGAGAGTCGTCGGACTCTGTTGAAATCGACAGCGCCTCTACCATAAGTAATAGTTGGGGCAACGACGATTTCATCAGATGGAAACTCATCTCAATAGCGGCACACCCGGTCGTGATATCAGTTCCACTTGAACTTCTTGGATATATTTAATCTCCTCAAAGGCTACGAAGTCCTGCGTGGTGGAAAGATGAGCGTCGTGTTGCCTCGTCGACAGTCTGATATCATGACTAGGACCTTGGCGGCTGCGGTTTCCCTAACCACCTGGGACCTTGCTTGCGATTGCTAATGATTAGTGGCACCCGAAACTACTAGTACAATGCTAGTCACTGGCCGGTTGAGAGCGACAGCCTGGCAATCTCGTCATTTGATCCGTTCGCAATTTGATCCTGCGTGGAGATGTAAGATGTCCAACCTGTCCTCCGTGTTGTGCACTACCACTAAGGCGTCTTCGTTCCCTTTCCATCTTCCGCTTGAGAGTGTTGAGTCTTTCCGTGCATGGTATACTAGTATCAGACGCGGAGAAAAAGAAATGGAGACAGCCTCGTCATTCTGCATTCGGATGGGGCACAACTTTTTGCCAAGTCGTGGAACTTCTTGAGACCAGAACGACCAGAGCGAAAAAGGCATTTTACACCCGAACCCATGTTCCAGCTGTGGACGGTCTTGCATCCAACACTGTGTCAATGGGAGATTGGTGTGGCGCTACTTCCGGAACACCTTCTGTATCCATCACTCCGAGTCGCCGCCAAAACCAACTCTCCTCCCACGAGATCCCGTTCATTTACCCTATTACCGCACCGGATCCACCTCGCCGGCGAGGCTGCATACAAACCCTTCATAATCTATACCAGCTACGCTCGATCTGCTCCTTGCTGGGCCCAGCGAAAAGCGCATGTACCATGCCATTCTTCTCAGGATTAATACGATGAGGTGGAACAAAGGTATGGGTGGGGTCTGAAGTAATGGGTGGAACGAAGAGCTCGTCAAACCCTTGCATACATTCGAAGCAGATGGCACGGACGGCTGTTTAATCATGTTCTACAACTCCTAAGCGCTCTGTCAATTTCAACAGCCCATGTTGGAGTCCATCCAGACAGATATGGCGAGGGTGTGTTTCAACGACGCTGTCTCAATTCTGGAGCTGCCAACTACCGTTATTTAGTACTGGTCAGTGGGGTATGTCACTGCAGCCCTGTGCCAAGTGTCTTTACCAAGTGGTCTACGAGCAGGTGTTCGATCATGCTACTCGACTTGGAGGGGCATGGAAATTTGGCGTCGTCGGAGCCGACATTGGCCCTGATCGGTGCGGCATCATCATTGGACTTGTCTGGGTTGGTTGCCTCAAAACCTTCACTCGACTCATACAGTGGTTCCAGGTGACTTCCCCACTGCCATGCCTCGCTGCTGAGTTACCTCTGATCTGGCCTC
>JBBPNA010000387.1:0-24351 GCA_038090555.1 Boletus subcaerulescens | reverse complement strand
CCTACCCACCAGCCCCTCCTGTCATTGTCGTACCACCATGGGGAGGCACGCTCCAAGGGCCGGGTTTTCCACCCCAAGGGGGAAATGGTTATTTCCAACCACCCTTTATGCAGCCCACCAATGTACCGCAAGCTGCAGCTCATCTGCCAACTTCAACTGGCGGTCCTAATTCTAGCTGTTCTACATCGCCCACTTTCTCCAATGCAACGACTCCCACTGATGCAATGTCCCTATGCTCGATTGATAACATACCATTGGCGAGAATACCCAGCATTTTCACTTGGCTCAAGTCACTTGATGATCACGAGGAGCGGGGCAAAGATGAGATCGGCTTCACTCAGTTTGCCCATATTTTCAAACAAGAAGATTTCTTTCGCCTCTCTCAGCTGTCGGGCGAATTCATGTCGCGGGATGAGCTTCAGGGCATGCTCAATGTTCCACGTGGGATTGCTCTCCTTATCATGCAGTACGCAAAGCAAGATTTGCGAAAGTTAGCATTGGAAACACTGAGGAACACCTCCACTTCTTGATTATAGCATTTGTCATTTGTTTCCTCACCAATATACTTTGATTTTCTGTCTCACCGATCGAGAGTAGTCTCCTGCTGGAAATTCCGGTGGTGTAGAATTCCGAAATCTCAAAATTCCATATTTTCGTATCCGAACCTCACGGAACATATTCTACATGATCGTCGGAGCCCAATGCTCATCTTCCTTCCAAATTCCGTGCAGCGGTTGGCGTGCAATGGTTGAGCAAAGTTGACGGGTGGATTTGAGACCAAAATTCCCACGCGGCCAACTTAGCCGAAAAAGACAGTAAGTATACGAAAATTCCCATCATGGTGTGTAACTTGTCAATGCTTTCGATATCTACGTACAAATCGTTACGGACATAGGTCTGACCGCAGGGGTGAGGTTGCAAATGGCCCGTGCGTCGTTTGAGACACAGATCGATGAGATTGCTATATGAAGACCACCCGATCGATAAAATTTCTATATTTAGTGAATTTTTCTTAAAAAGGTGTCGGAAGCCGCCTACCGATCTGACGACACGAGCTTCGCCATAAACCTGTTCCCCTACGGGTCCAGGAACATGTGACAGGCCGAAAGGGTAGCGTACTCACAAGTGAGGTATGCCAGCGAGAAGTTGATTGATACCATTCGCAGCCTCGTGC
This sequence comes from Boletus subcaerulescens, assembly GCA_038090555.1. Classification (NCBI taxonomy): domain Eukaryota; kingdom Fungi; phylum Basidiomycota; class Agaricomycetes; order Boletales; family Boletaceae; genus Boletus; species Boletus subcaerulescens. The sequence continues at coordinate 23,177 of JBBPNA010000387.1, read as the reverse complement.
AACAAGTTCCTTGACTGCAGGAGGTTCTGGAGCAGGAGTTCGTCGTTTCAACGGGAGGAATCCTTCATTTGTGCTTGTGTGCGTTCACACACAGCTGCGGGACAGATCCATCGTGTGGAGCATACATACATCAAAAAAATATCCGGATGGAAGTTTGTCATAAAAAAAGATATCTAGTACATGACCACTGTCTGCGGTCCGAGCCACATCGTGACATCTCACCAATTCTCCAGCATAACCTGGGCACACTCCTGGAATAGACTGTTTAGAGTCGAGTGTCTCCCAGAGTCGATTTAGGACGAACCTTGAGTCTCGCAAAGTTGTGCACGATGGCAACATTCAAGACTGTTCTCAACTTGCGCTTCATCTCCGCTTTCCCCACGACCAGCTGATACGAACCCGAACATTGACAATACCGCGAGGCATTATCAGAGCGGATTTGCTTGCATTTGGAACACCGCATATCTTGCTGGGCAAACGACTTCTCGATTACGCCAACCATCCGGACCAGCTCCATCTCTATCGCTGTTCGATCGTATTCGCCGTCACATCTCCGACACGTCCACTTGGGAGGTCCGACGCTCAAACCATCTGGCACGAGCTCTGGATCACGACAAAAGTCAAAGTCTCGAAGTGCATCACACATCTTGCATGCGACGTTGGACAGCTTCAGCGTTTCGCAGGGATTCCGGAAAATGGCTTCGTTGGCAAACTCGCGAACGCCTGCCAGGTCCAACAGATTCCGTTTCAGAAGACCGATCTCCACCTGGTATGCTTCCGAAAGGCCAAGTACTGCGCAGGCAAATTTGATGAACTCAAGGACGGGGTTAGTGAGCGTGAGGTACGAGCCGGGGAGTACTGGAAACGCGAACTGGGACTGGGGCTCTTCGTCATATACCGAGTCTCTGTGCTTGGTCTGAATGGAGCCGACGAGTCGCAGGAGTTTTCGGGTGAGTTTCCTGGCAATGAACTCGCGAGTGGCATCTATCTCCTTCGCTTTCGCTGCATCTCGCTGCGTGACGTCGGGTGCAGTGTTTTGCAATACACGAAGAGGGGCTCGTGAACTTTCGTTCGCCTTTTGTCTGATCTTGTAGAGTTCGACGATGAAGTACTGGATGATAGAGTTGAAGTCACTTTGAATGGCTGGCGGTAGGAAGGTCTCTATGTTCCATCGCGTCTCGACGGTGAGTTCCTCTGGAGGTTCGAGAGCGAGAGGATCCTCGCAAATGACACCTCCAAAGTTTGCAGAGTCCATGAAGAGTAGGAAGTCGTAGAAGCGCTCCGTTTCCAGAAATATATGTTGGAATAACTCGTGGGATGTGACCGCTGTAGTGATGTAAGTCGCGTAGGCGTGAGCTGTTCCGGGTGGCTTGGAAGTAGCAAGCAAGATCCGACTGAAATCGGCGTAAATGACATGCGAACCGAGCCGTTTAAATTCGGCAAGCACCTGTATGAACGTTTTCCGCATAAGTCCATGAATAAAACGGTGGATACTCGGGTCATAAAGGTGTGATCCGCTCGTGCTGATCCATCGCCAGAAATGGTCAATAGCTATCGTCGCGGGACTCTCGAAGTTGCCCTGGATTTTATCGAGTAGCCAGGTTTTGACTATTGATTTCATGATGCCAAACGTCAGGGTAGAGACGTTCGACTCTCCGAGCGTAGGGTCGCGTTGTGCTTCACCCCGATTGTACGCACTCAACGTATGAGATGTGGAATCGAAGGCGGTCGTCCCGCCGCTCCCCTCCAGCTCGTTTACTACGACGGAATGCAGTACGGAGTTAACTGCCAGGTTGCGTACCGTAACCTCCAGGCATACGTTCGAATAACACCCAGGGGTCATGAACTCCGTGTTCTGTAGCTCCTCAGTTGGCCGGTTGTCAGCTTCCCCGCCACCGAGATCTGGGCGTTCGGTGGGTGACCACCAGAGAACGATGTCTTGTTGTATGAGCCGCCGAGCGAAACTGATATCAGACAGAACGAGAGGTTGGTCGCCGTCAACGTGCCCTATAGGAATGTCATAGTAGTCCGAAAGTGCGATTGAGTGGTCGAGCCATGGACCACACATGAGGTAGCGCTGCAGCATCTTCTGAGCGACATGCGTGTGCCAAGGGAAGACGTCGAGGGAATGATAAACTTTGGCTCTGGGCATCGACAAGACGGGGAATCTCGACAGTTTGGGAACGTGGGTATCGAAATAGACTTGCTCTTTCGACGAGGAGATTATGATCATGTACGATAGATTTTCCAAGAGTCCGAGTTCTCGGGAAATCGCTTTAAGAGCGGAGACGTCCTTGCTGTGGTAAGTCGTGGTGAATTCGCAAGAGGTGGGATACTGGATAGAAGCAGAATCTCTGAGATGACTTTGACGTTTCTTCAAGAGGTCCGTATACAGTTCCTGCAAACGGGGTATACCTTGGCGGCGTGTTGCAGGGTCTACTAGATGTAGTTTAACGGCGCCGCTAGGAAGGAAGAGCGCAAACACGTGGATCGGAGCACTTTGCGAGCAAGCATGATAGAAGAACAAATATTTGTTACCACGTCCGCCGCCAAGGTACGCCTTTCGAGAAAGGGAGGGATTGGCACGATCGAGTTGGCTGAGATCAACTCCCACAGTCTGTGCCTTATTGAGAGTTAGACCTAATTCATCGACAGTGCAAGTCTTGCCCAGCTTGAGTAAGGCTCGCATTTCTAGTGGAACCTAATGGAGTGGAATGGTTATCAGGGATGCGTCCAGTTTGCATGATGTTAGATACTACATACCCGCCTTTCGAAAACGCCGCTGACATTCGGATCGTTCGTCAAGTCCGTGAAATGTTCTTGGATGTCCTCGTAAACGTCTTCCTTGACGACCACCTTGTAAAGATTATTGCAAGGAATATCCCTCGGCAAGTGTCGCATTACTTTCTCCACTTGGTAGTGCTCCGTGCGGAACGACTCGTCCTTGGGCGGATTCTTAAAGTGAACGTAAAATTGCCTAGGAATACGAAGGGGGACAGGAGTAAGTTCTCCATCGACGAAAACCCACAGTGTAAAGCGTCCAGAAATCTTGCTCGGTCGGATCTGCACGATGTCCCAGCGTTGCGTCGTTCGTATTCGTGCACCTCTAAACATAGAAGGAACAGCTGCAGACCGCTCCCCACCCCAACGTGCTTCGCGCATCTTACGCCAACGAGGCTTGATCGCTTTGAGCCAAGCCGAGTAGTTCGAGCTAGGATCTGGGAGAGGAACGGTGTACGCGTCGTCTTCTTCAGCCCCAGGACTTGGCCGTCGCGTAGCCTTGCGAGTCACGACAGCAACACGTCCTTTGTTCGGATGCTTCTGTGTCCCAAAGTCCTCCATATCACTCTCCCCGTCCTCTTGCACCTTTCGAGGCACAACAGAGAAGAAGTCGGTAACCTTGTTCTGCTTGAACTTATCTATAGCCCCCGCAACCCTGCGGTGCAACCAGTCGGGATGCCTGATCCTCGGTACGGGATTTGAGACACCTTGCATGGCCGCAGGAATGGTGATCAACTTCTGAATCACGGAACCCAATCGCTCGATGTAGTACTCCCAATCCAAAATCGAACGGAGGTCGAAATTGCCGAGGCCGGGGTCTTTGAGCCACTTTCGGAGATAGGTCCGCTTGACGGATTCTTCTGCGGAAAAAATAGCAACAGGAACCGCTCGCTCGGTGACAGGAGCACCGATGGGCTTGGCAGAGATGACGAACTTGCAAGCGAGACCTTTATCTTTGACCATCTGATCCCCCAAGAACTCGGCAAGCCTCTTGGCGGTGCTAATCGACGTGGACTTTTGTCCAGCATACTCGGCGAGCGTCCTCGTCATACTTCTGTTCTCAGCAATGAGGTCGACGAGCTCCTCGTCCGAGAGCGTCTCTGCGTGAGTGAAGAGGATGTCCAGCCACTGATCCGCGATATTTGCGACAGCGCCATAACATTCCTCGGTGGTAGTACCGAGCAAGAATCTTTCGAAAATCTGGGACTGGAAGATTTTGATGAGTTGGAGCTCGCCTCGTCGCTTAACCTCGAAGCCTTTGAGCTCTGCGAGAGAACCGTCATCATTGAACACCGCGTAACGCTTCTTGAGTAGTTTGTCTTCCTCCTTTGACGAGGGGAGGATCATGGCGCGGTATGGTCCGTCGAGCTCAAAGAAGATGGAGTTTTCGGAGTGAACGTCGTATTCACCAGTCTCGGGGTTAAAGTTGTGGTATTGGTGATTCGTAAACCGCGCGTGGACAAGGTGGTTGAGCATTGTACACGGATACGAGATGGTAATGGTCTTGCCGCTAGTCAACTTGAACTTGAAGTTCTCCGGGAACACGCCCGGAAGCATGCACCAAATTCCGTCCGTGTCTAGCTCAAGGGGTCGCCCGATCTGCTCCACCAACGAACGAGCCATTTGAATAATCGTCGCGCCCGTGAGACACGTAATCCCGGCCATCTCCATCGAGTGCCAGCGTGCACCTTTGCGCATCACATAGCCGTAGAACGAGTTGAGGATGCACTTGTGAGCGAGCTGCAACGAGTCATAGACCACGATCATCTTCTTTGCCTCGTCCACCTCCGCTAGCGAGCGACCCTCGCTGAGCACTGTGTCAAGATTCTTTTTCCACGTTTTGAGAAGCCCCTTGTACTCGTATCGCCGATCACGGAAACGGCGCACGGTATCGACGTAAAATGGATTCTCCCGCTGACACACAATGGACTCGCGTGTCTCGACCCTCGTGTCTTTAGTTTTCTTGTATACCTTGCGAGAGTAGTCCCCAAGTCGCTTGTGCAACAGAGCCGTTTGCTCTGCTTCCGTCAGGTCGACGAACTTCCGCTGCGGTCCTCCGGGTTTCTTGGGAGGGAAAGCTTCTTGGTTCAGCGCATGGCGAATCATGTTATACTCGTCCCTGTATGCGGGGAAGAATTCGCCTCTCCATGCCCATTCAAGCCTTCGGTCGCACGTCTTCCCTGGTCGGTTGTAGTCGCACACCGCGCATACCGACTCGTCAACCAAGGAGTCAGGCTGTAGCCGATTCGACAGCATGATGTTGGGATACATAGCGGCGACGTCAAGGTGGTAGATCAGTGGCTTGTCTGTCCTCCTTGGGTTATCTCGGATGAGCTCGAGAGCGGATTGAATCCGGGACTTGACTTCGTCGTAGTTGGTCACATTGTCTAAAGACTCATTTGACTCCTCGACGATGCCGAACATCAGGGCGGCATCAAGATCTTCGATCAACTGAGCGCTATTATTTAGCGAGGGCAGAATGGTGCAAGGATACGACGCACCTGTTGAACAGCGCCAGGGACAATCTTGAAATCCGCAGGGATATCACTACGGAAAACACCGGCTTCTAACGCTTCTACGTGCCCTCCGACATAAGTCTCGGAGGCAAGCAAATGGCCTTCGAACATGTTCAAGTGAGCATCTTCATGCCTGTTCGGCATGATGATGTGTCCTCGGTACGCTTCCACCTGAGTCGCTGCGGCGTGAGTGAGATCCCAACGGGAAACCTAAGTCTACGTACCATCAACAATGTCTCACAAAGCGTCCCACTTCCCTTTCGCAAGACCTCGTCTGGACACAACGGGATGATGTTGCACAGCGAGAAGATGAATGGGTGCACATATTTCATGTAGAGATAATAAGTCGCGACGGCATCGGAGACGGAGTACTGGGCAAGGACTTGCGGTTGCTCCATGGCATATCTGATGATTCATAATCAGCGTGAGAGCGTGAGTGATGACAAGAGCAAGGACAACGCACGGCGTCATTAATTCAGGATCCAACTCAATTGGGTTATACCCCAACTTTGCTGTCGTGACAGCCTTCAAGCCCTGGCTACCTTGCGGTAGGTACGAGTCACGCTTGACCCATCGGAAGCAGTCCATATGGACACAGCAACGATTCTTGTACTCGTCCTCCGAATCCTTCGCGAACCCGGTCTCGAGGAACATGTCGATACCATTCTCCTTCGCTCTCGCGAAAAGAAATGGAAAATCAAAGAAGTCACCGTTAAATGTGGCTATGACCGTAGGCTTTGCATCTTGGATGTGTTCGAAAAATTTCGTAATCGTCGCAGCCTAACGAAGCCGACACCTGTCAAACAATGTATTTCGCAGCGGAAGGACGACGTACCTCATCTTTCTCGTTGTACACGATAAATGGCCCTTCGTACCCTTCCTTGGGGGTATACTCGAAGTCCTCGATATCCTCACTCACAATTTCGCGGTTGGTGATAAGGTATCCCTGACCATCAACCATGTACGAAATCATCATCACTTGGTCAATTGCCTGGTCAGGAAACTTGAGCGGTGCTTTCGTCGTCTCGATATCGAACGCCATGACCACGGGATCTGCACGCTTGACGCGCTCGGTAATCTGCGCAAAGCTAGGTAGCCCAGCATTGAACGTCACAGAATACCATAACCCAACGCGCAGTTCGTTGTCAATGGCCACGCGCAAGTAATAGGGCACGTCGAATTCCCGGATATCGACGATGCACTCGCGAGGATCCCTGTCCCTATAGCTGCCATAGTTGATACTGCCACCAATTTCCGCCCATTCGCCCTCGAGTTCTATATTCGTACTGGGACCCGCTGTCGCATTGACAACTTCCGCGTAGGCATCAACAGCCCCTCGTTTGGCACCATTTTCAAGCGCGATTGGAGCAATATCACGTCTCACGGCAAGGAGATCTGAGACGTTCCTAAAGCAAAGCTGAAGGTAAAGCCTCCGGTGTCCCATCAAATGGTTCGGCAACTTGAGATCTTCTTTTCGGTCACGTATGATCTTGTAGATGACGCCTTCGTATCGTTTCATGAGCCATTCCTCAACGCTCGCCTCTGAACCACTCTAAAGTCACAATGTCAACACGCCCATGAACAAAAAACACGTCAAACACCCACCTTGCACGCGATGTGAAAGTAAGGCTCGTACTGCATCGTGCACTTGAACGACCCGCCATCGTCCTGTATGAAATAAAAATCTACCGCAGCCTTTCCTCCAGGATACTCCGGGTCCTTCACCAGTGTTGGGTGCATGTTGATGAGCCAGCCCTCTCTCCGTCCTCCCTCCTGCAACCGCGCGAACCCGAGCTTCTCGTCGATCTCGTCGCTTAACCGGACCTGCTCGAATCTCTCGGCGAGTTGCGTACCATCGTCTTCGCGTTGCGGAGCTAGTCCTTCTCCTGGTACATTTCCGTTGGATGCGCCGCCGCGTCCACCTCTCCCTCTGCCACGTCCCCCTCGATAATACGTGCTCCCTCGATAGTTAGCGCGTCCTCCGCGACCTCCACGTCCGCGACCATTTGATGACAATCCGAAATTGCCTCCGCGTGCCATGGATGACAAGGGTTGATGGTAGAAAACGAGAACTCGCGTATTGACAAGGTAACATGCACGTGATGTGACATACGCGACACGTCACATCATTGTTTTGTCACATGCTACTCGGATGCGATAAACACAGAATAAACAGCAAGGTGGGTATACGAGAAGATAAGCTGGGGGTATCTTATAAAAATACGCAGTACGCACAACTTGACCACGAAACTCATCGCTTGCAGAAAAGGCAGGCGTGCACCGAAGTGAAAATCCGTAATCAGTACCGGAATGAACCCGTAAGAACGTGCAGACAAAGAGAGGAGGAAAGAGACAATGCAGTACGAGGATAGAATGACCACACGTGGTTGTTCGATCAGTGAGATAGTAATGTGAACGGTAGAGCGGAATGAGGACCAACAATGGAAGCAGAAACATAGACCAGGAAAGAATGCATGGCAAAAACGCAGCGCGTTCAGGCCCATGATGGTTAAACACATAAAACAGAACAGTCTCTACCACAAACCGGATAAGCAAAACAGCGCACACCTCTCCCCGGCCTACTCTTCGTCTTCGTCTTCTTCTTGGATTGGATGCTTAAAAGCAGGACCTCGCGCCGCTGGGAGCTGCCACCGTCCACCCCTCGCCTCGGGCGCTTCAAGTATTATCTCACCTTGTCCAGGAGCAGGCGAGGACCTGCCAGCAGGTGAATGACCTCTCTGTCTCCCCACAACACCAGCAACAGAGCCGGCACGAGCCTTCCCTGCTCTTGCGCGCCCACCATGATTCCTCGGGGGTGGCGACATTACCAATGGAATTGGGGACTCAAGCGTAAGATACGAGGAGCTGGCACTTGAACTCGTCGTCGCACTCCCAGGCATCTGACCCAGTCCCCCCGCAAACTCAGGTATATCCTCATCCTCGTCCACCCAGTCGCTCTCATCTCCCATGCTCATGCTTTGTCGCCCCCCACTAAATACGTCTCTGATATCTGGCGCTGGCGAGATGACGAGAACTTCGACGGGAAGATGAGTGCTCCTGCTCTGCCAGCCAGGAGGTTCGTGTCCCCAGCTCTTCTTCCACGACGTACGCCCTAATGAACCAGAAGCATGCGGGCTCGTGAATGGTGTGAGACGCTTCTGAGCAAGAAACGTGCCTACGCCTCGCCTGGGAGTGCTATCGTCTAATGATTTTCTGGAAGAGTATCCCTTCAATGGCGAGCCCGTTCGTGTTGCTTCACCCTCTGAGGCTTCGTAGAATGACGTGGGTCGTGAGGATGCGAGGGAATGTGATGAGGAAGCGGCCGAATTTGAGCGGCGATGCATGGGGCGGGAACCTCCAGGTGTACTCAGAATATGTCGTACGCGTGTAGAGGAGGAGGAGCCTGCCCTGCGATGATGGTATTTGGGTAGTGGCGACGAGGTACGATAGTACGCTGACCCATTTGACCCCGTGGATGGAGACTTGCGATGTCGAGGAACACCATGGGTAAAACTATGCACAGACGATGGTCGTGAGGAATGATCACCCCTCTCAGAGTTGGGCGTCTCCGCCCCAAAGGACTGAACGGAAGGGATCTGATCAAGGGTATGTGGTTGCTCGATCACGAACACCTGGCCAGAATTGCTAGATGATTTGCGGGAATTGACGCTGCTAGACCGACGAGATGAAGCGGAGTGACGCTTGACACGATGGGCCCGCCCGCCACCGCTCGCGCGCCGTATGACAGGGTTCTTACCGGAAGGGGACATGGAAGGAGGGGGCGGGACAACGAAGGATCGGGAATACTGTAACCCACGGGCACTACCCTGTGGTAGGGGTTGAACAGCTTCCTTCCGCTTACCCTTCTTATCCTCTTGGAACCAGAGGCGAAACGCAGATAACAAGCTCGCTCGATTCCTGTTGGGAGCAACCACCCTTCTTCCATTCTGGGTATAACTCGGAAGCGAATTCAGCGTGTCACCTGGAGAGTTCGCAGGAGTTGGCGCATATCCGGTGGGTGGCGACAGCCGCTCACCCGCCATTACCCATGGCGACCCGGGTATAGCAGGTAGATCAGGAGTAGGTGAGGAAGATGGGGATACCGCATCCTTTGCCTTCACTGGTGGTGACTTGGTCAATTTGGACGAGCCGCCACTGCCATGCGAACTACGGGGATCGTCCCCAGCTGGCGGTTTTTCACTTTCCCGTGATTTCTCCTTGTCTCGCTGACCCTCGCGTTGGTCTTTGACGGCCTCCGCCGACTTCTTGCGAACAAGACCGGCCGCTTCGAGGGCTGTCGTTGCTCGTTGCATGATGCTGACGCTTCCCGAGCGAACCTTGCCATCCCTCTTCAACTTAAGCAAATCTTTATCCTTGTTCTCAAGTCCTTTGTAACTCCCACTCGGTGTAGATTGATTTGAGCGTAAGGAAGATTCGTTTGTAGTCGGCGATGGGGACAGAAATGGCGACTTTGCACGGGGAGGGGTGGTCGGGCGCGCAGTCGAAGTACTCGTTGGGGTAGGCGGTACAAGGGCGAGCGCCGGAGGGGCGGACCCAGGAGAAGGTTCATCAGTTTGCACAGCAATGCCACGTTTATTCCTCTTCCGAGACCCAGGAAGCTGTTCGCTTTCCTTCTCTTTCCGCCGTTTCGACCCAGAGCCTTCCCCAAGTTGTTCACTATTTGGGTCCGAAGCAGCTCGAACTTCGCCGAGAATCCGCTTGTCACGTTTTCGCATCAACATCCACCAGAGTGCTCCCGTCGAGTCACATGCATCCGAGATAACTGAATGCACAATCTGGGCGGTGTCAAAGCCCATTATACTCAGCGTGTTTAGTAACTCGCGCTCAGCGGGAGTCGAAAAAATGATTGGAGCCGGTGTGCTTATAAGACTCGCAAAGTCCTGCGGAGGAGGAGGAACAAGGGGTTTGTCATGTGGCGGTGAGCCATTCCCGTCAGAAAGTGTCGACGACACGGAACGGCGTTTCGTGCGAGCAGGTGTACGAGTGGGATGTGGTGGAATCCGAGTAGGGTTTAAGGGGGCGAGGGACGGCGTCGTCTTGTCCACGTCGTCTTTATCCTTGCTCCCCTCTTCTTCAATCACAGTCTCAGGCCTACGAATCCTTGTGTCTTTGGACCCTCGATTACCTTTTGTAATCGTCCGTTGACTTGGGTTAGAATGAATTTGGATCGGAGCAATTTTGGAAGGCTCTTGAAACGGATTGGAGGCATTATCATCGGGTGTAGTAGTTGCGGACGGTAAAAGTTCGGAAGAGGCAGAGAGGAAAGTCATTTCTGAGGTAGCAGAAGTCGCCGATGACATAACTTGTTCTGTATCCTGCGTTCTTGCTTCGTTTGCAGTGGGCTTCACGCTTAGTGGGAAAGCAGCACGTGCGGGTGATGGCGACGCAGGAACATCGTCCTCGCTTTCCTGAGCAGCCGAAACGGAAGTAGTATGGGAGGTAAACCAAGGAGATGTCAAAATTTGAGGGATTGTCAAGCGTTTCGACGGATCAATCTGTAAAATATCCCGGAGCAGGTCACGAGCGCCTGTGGGAGACATTAAAAATTATTAATTCGAGGAAGTAACAGAAGCATCGAACCTGTGGACAACCACTCAGGATCTTCAAATTCCCCTTTGATAACCTTATCCTTCATTATAGTTTCGTCGTCGTCGTCGAACGGTAAGGTACCCGTCAAAAGGCAATAGAGAATCACGCCCATGGACCAAATGTCCACCTCTGTCCAGTATTCAGCAGGACGTATAGCAAAGCTAGACCGACGCTCACCTGGGCCAAGGTATTTCTTACCCTGTAATACCTCCGGAGCGGCATAGCCCGTGGTACCACAAAAGGTCTCCATATATACCCCCCTTTCGTATTCACGCGTGAACCCGAAATCGCCAAGTTTGACGCAACATCGTTCATCCAGCAGCACATTCTCCAGCTTGAGATCGCGATGAACGATACCCTTGTCATGCAGGTAGGCAACAGCGAGACACAGCTGGCCAAAGATTAACCTTGTTTCGTCCTCGGACAAGCGACCTTTTTCAGCGAGGTAATCAAAAAGCTCTCCTCCAGAACAGAGCTCCGTTACGATCCATATGTGTGATTCGGTAGCAATGACTTCGTACATTTGGGTAACGTGCGGGTGGTGGAGCTGACGGTGGTGGTGTATTTCACGAGTGAGGGAGGCAGACATTGCCTTTGGAATCTGCTTGATGGCGACGCGGGTCGATGTCAGACGATGGGTACCCATGCGCACCTTTCCATAGGCACCTGTTGGGGATCTTATCAGACCTGGGAAGTGCCTGTTGCAGGGTTATGGTTATGAATACTTGCCTTCTCCGATGACTTTTCCAAGGGTAAAATTACCTATTACCCTGATCTTTTGGGAAGCGAGTTCCTTCCCGAGTTCATTATAGGCATTAACAAGCTGGGCTTTGTGGTTCTGAGACACGGAGGTGGATGGTTTGTGGCCATGGGTGGACATTCTGGCATGTAGAAAGAGTTTAACGTAGGATAAAGGAGGGGCACGGGCGCAGTAGCCACTGAATAGTGAGGAGTGATTCGAAAAAGTTGAGAGGGAGTAATTTGTGGTCAGAGTCAAGAACAAGTTTGCTATGATCACTCACACCAGTACTTGCGTGGGAATAGAACATGAAATAACACAACTAGTCTACTCGAACAGTAGTAGGTCACAGCTATGTATCAAAAAAGTCCAGGCTCATCCAGCGTTCTGTTCGACGAGCCCACAGTACGAGACACAGGAGAACCGAACGAGATTAGGAAGAGGTGTCATAGATACATACACAACAAGAATAGGTAGCACTTGTAGAGGGCAGTAATGTCGCTGGGCACAGGACGACCCAACAACTACTTATGTGTCGCTTTAACGATGCTAACAACTATGATGACGATGATGATGGCCACCGCGAGGCCTATAATGATACGCATCTAGAGAAAGAGTCAGCCTTCCTGTCTTGCACCACAAGACGAGCCCACCTTCATATCCTTCCACCTGTGCCACCGGACGTGAGAGGTGACACAGAACAACAAAATCATGAAGCTTACCACATATTCTAGAGCCTATGAGCACTGTATTGTATGAAAGGGACGATGGAACTCACCTTGCGCACTCTGTTTGCTCCACGACGGAAGCCTTGGGCCGAAACAGCCAGGTTGTCTGTTGAAAATGTCAATATTTATCCTGACTGAATCACGACTAGACAGAGACTAACCGGTCTTGTCCTGCAGTGAATCCAGCCGTTCGCCTCTCTCGGCAACTTTTGTAATGTTCTCCCTCATGATACCGACAGTATCGTCGATTTGCTGTTGAATGGCTGCAGTCTTGGGGTTGCCTTGAGATCCCGAGGGGTTCGACGAGGAACCATTGCGAGGGAGGTAGGGGTCGTAAGGTTCAGACCTAGGGTTTGGGAAGGTTGGCAACAGGCCCATCAGACAGGGAATGGCTGATATAGGAATGCACGAACATGACGACTCTGCGCGAAGAGATGAATGAATGAGAGAGAAAAGGAATAATATGTTTTTTACTTACCGTACGTAGTGAGGTGGATAAAGACGCCTGCACTGGTGGTTGACTGCGCGAGGGCAGTGAATGTGACCGTAACAACTACTAACAAGGGATTAGTCACAGGTCACATGTCACCGATAAGTTTGTCACTCCCTCGGGCTTGTCAAGTTGACCACCACCACTGGTCAAGTACTATTAGCTGAGCCTGTCGCTGTTCAACGTTGCAACGTTCAGTACTTGCCTTTTGACTTTTCCAATGTGATTTATCACAATCCAATTCATCGAGTCCATACCAAGCCCGACAGCTCAACTCAACTGAATGAAACATGATAACAACGAAGTTCCACTGGCACATGTCTCATCTTAAGCTTAAACCACCCGAATGTTCTATTGTCAGGGTGTATCGACGACATCCATCAAGTCAATGTACACGTCACCCTGACGTCAATCCTAATCCAGTACGTATAAATGTAGAGATGCACCGGAAGCCTACTTACCGACTTGACTTGAAGCAGAGGTCTGCGTCGGAACCAATGGTGGCCCAGGTTATGGAACATCCCGATAAGCTATACGCTGAACCCTCAACCGGCATTCTTGCACTCGATATTCTAGACCATATCGCAAACGTGTACCCTTTCTTTCTTCTTCCCATATCGATCTACTATGAGAGATCGTCGCCGAGCGTTGAACATTGAACGTTGAACGTTGAACTGTGGGAATGTGAGGTCCGCTGAAATAACCCTTACACCCAAGTTCCGCTATACTATGGGTGAGCCTAGCCTTCGGAAGGTCCCGAGTCGTTGGGTCCTCTAATGTACATCTGCTTTTTTAGTTGATTGCATCAATCTCTTCCTATCTAGGCACACGCCGCACCGCATCAAAAAGGAAAGGTGTGCGAACGTCTCGTCACTCACAAGGTGGGGTCTTTGGTTCCCTTGATTTCACCATGAATTCTGGTTCCAACACGACTTTTAAGATATGGTTAGCTGTTATCCGAAGGTCCTGAGTGGTCTGGAGCAGTTGGGAACAAAAACCAATTTACTGATCAGTGTGTGTGTCTAAAGGTGATTTGTACAACTCAATCCTTACCATTGGCACAGGCCCTCGGATTCCGAAATCGGAGGCAACTCATTTCTCTCCGGGGCGAGCTATATCATAATAGGCCTAGCATCTCCCAAGTTATCGTTCCCACTGGCAGACCCAAGGATACATGGGGAAATTGGTGTGTCCATCACCGGACGCGAGTCTGTCTAAAAGAATCTCAGGGCCGACTCCGCAAAAATTCCCAGCTTATCTAAGTGGCACGATCGATTACAGACAGAGACTTTGGGACAGGATGGTCAACATGCGGTCGCGCAGGATTCCCTTTACTCCTTAAATTTTGACGCTCGCGGTACGTGAAATGATCGGATGATGACTCGGAGTCACGGACGATAGAAGTCCTACTAACGCGATTCAGTCCATAAACCCGTCAAGCTTTCGATGTTCAACGCGGGTTCACTGGCAATGGCATGCGAAAAACCACTCGGATAATAGCGACTCATCACTCAATGTCGTATTGTGCTAACAGGAGTTCGCCTATTTAGGAAGAAATAAGATTGCGCTTACACTGTGCCTTTACTACACCCTGTGGAAAGTTGCACCAACACTCACAGCACCTCAGGCCCGCTGAACGCTTTCGCGTTTTTGTTCCTAAGTATGATCTTTTTGCGTGGTCCGTTCACACTTTTTTTCTCTGCAAAACGTAGTGAGCGTATCGAGCGTATGGGTATATGGACTCAAGTACGTGCCAGCTGACGACTCCGCCGTCTTTTGATCACTCTTACTTTTTTTTTTGTCGTCAGGGCATTCCATGGGAAGATCATTCTCTACCCTGCAGGTCTTGCTGGATGCTATTATGTCCTCCCGTTGGATGAGCTCCCCAGTGAGCCAAAGTGCTCGCGCGCGTGATCCGGTTGCCAAGATAAGAGAGATCTCGACTCGCATAAATTCGACGAGACGGATTCTCTCGATTTTTTCACGACATAACCTTTTTCTTGGGATCATGACTGCATCTTCCTCGAGTTGCATATCCGATACCTTCCAAAACTCATTTTATGTCGGGATTAACATTGAAAACATCCTTTATGGCGAGTTTCCCGACATGTATCATGGGATAATTTGACTTACCGAGCTGCTCGATTGTGCAGGGATTGAATTGGTCCTCTACTTTAAGACCATGGCTATCCTGCTGAACCATACAAAAGCGCTTAAGCAATCCAATTTATTTTACGCCCTCTTCAGCAGCGTGATGGTCTTTTCGGTCACCGTCTGGGTAGCTACCTCATCGATATTCGGTCAGAATATGTGGTTGCTGGACTCCAACTTCCCGGGGGGTCAAGACGCATACTGGAGAAAAAATATTTCGGTTTGGTACATGGATTGGTCAATGACGGCGGTCATCATCCTGCAACTCATGACGGATGGCCTTATGGTATGAATGATGATGTCACTGGCAGAATATGTGCTCACTTAGTTGGTACCAGATCTACCGCTGTTGGATCATGTGGGATAGCAATCTCGCCATCATCGTACCCATCTTTTTGTGGTTCGCTACCCTCGGTGAGAATTGTACCCACACCGCACCTCTGTGGTCGCCTCATACCATGTCCTCCCAGTCTTGGGAGTTTTAGTCGACTGGACCAGCAGTTCACCAGGAGGCGACTTTTTCACTGGTCTCGCTTCCCAGCTCGGTCTCGCATATTACACTGTCTCGGTATTCCTGAACACAACCTTGACGTGTATGATATGTTACTTTATAGTGCGGCATGGAAGGAAGGTTCGGGAACATCTCGGGCATGAATATGCATCTTCGTATTTTGCGGTCGCTACGCTTGTCGTCGAGTCTGTGCTCCCATACACGCTCTCTGGGATCGCCTTCTTGGTGTCATTGGGCGTAGGGAGTTCGACGTCGGTGGCATTCATCTCTGTGTATTTCCTGATGATGGTACGTGAATTTACCACGCCTCCTGTTGATGCTACTTGCTAAGCTGAGTGCGGCATTTCGTAGTGTATATCACCTCAGATGCTGATTCTCCGGGTCATTGTGGGGAGAGCATGGGATAGAGATACGTTCCAAGGCCCCAGCTCGACAGTCAAGTTCAGTATTGGTGGTACATCGGGTTTCACGTCGGACAGCAACGGCGCGAGGGGGGCGTTGTCGAATCCGTATCTTCCGGACGGACACAGCAAAGTTGTAATTTCACAAGTGTAATTTTGATCAGAGCCAGTGGTGTACACAACACATGCCACACATGATGGGCAAGCGTCTTTAATCGTAAACATATACATGCCGTGCCCGGCACAAAGGATGATCGATCAACTAGGGAGAACCCTAGGTTGCGGTGCTTGGAAATGCCGTGCGCTTACACTCGCGGTTGACGACGACGAGTGACACCGACTTTATGGATGAGCCACCAGTACATATTCTGGTGGGTCTGCCTCCGTGTGATTGAAGGACTCGGAGTAACTCCCCCTACGTGGTACTAGATCTTGGAGTCCCTCAGGCTGCTATGCACCACTCGTCTATTTAACAATGTGAATATCGGCTTGATCCTTTATATAAGCGCCCAGAGTTTCTGCATGAAGTGCCGGCGGTGTCATGGAGTAGTGTACTAGAATGACATGCACGCTTTTACGTAAGGTCGAGTGGAGCCTCTCCCACAAGTGGCCCAAAGTCGAGTCGCACCATACTCCGAGCATCAGGACCAGTGCTGATTGAAAGAGTTTTCGCGTTTTCGTTCCTACGTTCGTATCCCGTGGTCTGTTTACAGTTTCTGCTGAGCGTGTGTTAAGCTTATGGATACTAGCTGGATTCTGAATTGGTGCATTTTACGAGCGTGTTCAGCCTGGTACCACATAGTACTAGTGAGGCACTGAAGACTGGAGCTCTGGCAGTTCCTCTCAACACCTTTGTCACATCAGGGCATACCCATGCATGGGAATATCATACTCCACCCTGCCCGAGGTGTCTTGCAGAATTCCGTTATGCCCTCACACTCGGTAAGCTCCACCATGTCGGTCCGTGCGCCGTAGGCTCAGGCGATTGCCAAGACCGTACTCCAGGAGAGACTTCGTGTGATATAAATTCGACCGGGCGGATTCTCTAGGTTTTTTTATCCAAGTGATTTTTTTCTCTTGGGATCATGAGCACATCATGCTCGAATCCCATACCTGATACTAGCATATTCCAAAACTCGTTCTATGTTGGGGTAAACATACAGAACATCCTGTATGGTGAGTTTTTCGACGCGTATCATGGGGTGATAGGACTTACCGATCTGCTCGATCGAACAGGCATGGAACTAGTTCTCTACTTCAAGACCATGAATATCTTACTGAGCAACAGAGGAGCAATGAAGAAGTCCAATTTATTTTACGCGCTCTTCAGTAGCACAATGGTATTCTTGGTCACCGTCTGGGTAGCCACTTCAGCGGTATTCGGTGAGAAGATGTGGTTGCTGGATTCCAACTTCCCAGGGGGTCCCGATGCATACTTGCAGGAGAACATTTCGGTTTGGTACTTGGACTGGGGCACAACCTCGGTCATCCTCTTGCAGCTCATGACAGATGGCCTCATGGTACGGCATGAACAAAGATGTTAGAAGGTGTGCTCATTTGTTGGATTCCAGATCTACCGTTGTCGGATTCTATGGGATAGCTATCTCGCCATCGTCGTGCCTGTCATTCTGTGGTTATCTACTCTCGGCGAGTACCATTCCCAAACTACGTCCCTGTGGTTGCCTCATACCATGTCCACCCAGTCCTGGGAGTCCTGGTCGACTGGAGCAGCAGTTCACCAGGCGGCGACTTTTTCACTGGTAAATCCGCCCAACTCGCTCTCGCGTATTACACGCTCTCCGTGTTCCTGAATACCACCTTGACGTGCATGATATGTTACTGTATTCTGCAGTATGGGAGGAAAGTGCGGAAGGATCTTGGGCACGAATACGCCTCTTCTTATTTCGCCGTCATCACGCTTGTTGTCGAATCCGTCCTGCCATACACGCTTTCCGGTATTGCCTTTTTGGTGTCGTTGGGCGTGGGGAGTCCGTTGTCAACGGTGTTCATCTCTGTGTATCTCTTGATGATGGTACGTGGTTTTATCATACTCCTGTCGATGCGCTAGCTGAGCTGAGCATGGCATATGGTAGTGCATCTCACCTCAGATGCTGATTCTCCGGGTCATCGTGGGGAGAGCGTGGGACAGGGATACATTCAAGCGACCCGGATCAATAATCAATTTCAGTCCAGGCAGCACGTCCGAACCACAGCGGACGGACAGCAGCGGCGCGAGAGTCCATTCGCAGACAGTGTCGAGCACGTATATTCCGGACGGACACGACAAGGTTGTAATGTCACAAGTGTAGGTCAGTCGATGTAGGCGACTGGTGTACACATACATACGCACCGTAGTCGAGGTTTTTTCCCCTGGGCTATGGGGTATCAAAACGGCAGGAAGAAAAAACACCCCTCACTACATTCTATTGCTCATCGGATCCAGATTGCAACACGTCAGTTATGCGACATGTAAACCAGACGGTCTCTATCTTTATTGATCAAGGTGCACAACACTCCCGTCGGTCCGAGAGGCTCATTTCATGAACTTGAACCACCTCGACCTTACGTGAAAGCGTGCCTAGTATCTACCAAGGTTGTTGTGCTACTCAGACATGTCATTCTAGTAGTACTAGACTCGTGAGGAACTACTCCATGACACCGCCGTGCATGCAGAAGCTCTGGGCGCTTGTATAAAGAATCAAGCCGATATTCACATTGGTAAATAGACTCGTGGTGCATAGCAGCCCGGCCGGGAAGATCAAGTACCACGTAGAGGGAGTTACTCTGGAATCCGAGTCCTTTCACACGGAGGCGGACCCACCAAATATGTAAGTACTGGTGGCTCATCCGAGTCGGTGTCACTCGTCGTCGTCAACCGCGAGTGTAAGCGCGCCGAGACGCTCGCCTACTAAGCTGCCATTCAAACATTTCCAAGCACCGTAACCTAGGGTTCTCCCTAGTTGATCGATGATCCTTTGTGCCGGGCACGGTATGTATATTGCCCATCATGTGTGGCATGTGTTGTGTACACCACTCGCCCTGATCAAATTTACACTTGTGAGATTACAACTTTGCTGTCTCCGTCCGGAAGATACGGATTCGACAACGCGCCGTTGCTGTGAGTCCATTCGAGGGACCCCGACGTGAAACCCGATGTACCACCAATACTGAACTTGATTGTCGAGCTGGGGCCCTTGAACGTATCACTGTCCCATGCTCTCCCCACAATGACCCGGAGAATCAGCATCTGAGGTGATATACACTACGAAATGTCACACTCAGCTTAGCAAGTAACATCAACAGGAGGCGTGGTAAATTCACGTACCATCATCAGGAAATACACAGAGATGAATGCCACCGACGTCGAACTCCCTATGCCCAATGACACCAAGAAGGTGATCCCAGAGAGTGTGTATGGAAGCACAGACTCGACGACGAGCGTAGCGACCGCAAAATACGAAGACGCGTATTCATGCCCGAGATGTTCCCGAACCCTCCTTCCATGCCGCACTATGCAGTAACATATCATACACGTCAAGGTTGTGTTCAGGAATACCGAGACAGTGTAATATGCGAGACCGAGCTGGGAAGCGACACCAGTGAAAAAGTCGCCTCCTGGTAAACTGCTGGCCCAATCGACTAAAACTCCCAAGACTGGGAGGACATGGTATGAGGCGACCACAGAGGTGCGGTGTGGGTACAATTCTCACCGAGGGTAGCGAACCACAAAAAGATGGGCACGACGATGGCGAGATTGCTATCCCACATGATCCGACAGCGGTAGATCTGGTACCAACCAACTGAGCACACATTCTGCCAGTGACATCATCATTCATGTCGTACCATAAGGCCATCCGTCATGAGTTGCAGGATGATGACCGCCGTCGTTGACCAATCCATGTACCAAACCGAGAAATTTTTCTGCCAGTATGCGTCTTGACCCCCCGGGAAGTTGGAGTGAAGCAACCACATATTCTGACCGAATATCGCTGAGGTGGCCACCCAGACGGTGACCAAAAAGACCATCACGCTGCTGAAGAGGGCGTAAAATAAATTGGATTTCTTAAGCGCTTCTGTATGGTTCAGCAGGATAGCCATGGTCTTAAAGTAGAGGACCAATTCAATCCCTGCACAATCGAGCAGCTCGGTAAGTCAAATTATCCCATGATACATGTCAGGAAACTCGCCATAAAGGATGTTTTCAATGTTAATCCCGACATAAAATGCGTTTGGGAAGGCATTAGATATAGAACTCGAGGAAGATGCAGTCATGACCCCAAGAAAAAGGTTACGTCGTGAAAAAATCGAGAGAATCCGTCTCGTCAAATTTATACGAGACGAGGTCTCTCTTATCTTGGCAACCGGATCACGCGCGCGAGCACTTTGGCTCACTGGGGAGCTCATCCAACGGGAGGACATAATGGCATTCTGCAAGACCTGCAGGGTAGAGAATGATCTTCCCATGGAATGCCCTGACGACAAAAAAAAATAAGAGTGATCAAAAGACGGCGGAGTCGTCAGCTGGCACGTACTTGAATCCATATACCCATACGCTCGATACGCTCACTACGTTTTGCAGAGAAAAAAGTGTGAACGGACCACGCAAAAAGATCATACTTGGGAACGAAAACGCGAAAGCGTTCAGCGGGCCTGAGGTGCTGTGAGTGTTGGTGCAACTTTCCACAGGGTGTAGTAAAGGCACAGTGTAAGCGCAATCTTATTTCTTCCTAAATAGGCGAACTCCTGTTAGCACAATACGACATTGAGTGATGAGTCGCTATTATCCGAGTGGTTTTTCGCATGCCACTGCCAGTGAACCCCGTTGAATATCGAAGCTTGACGGGTTTATGGACGAATCGCGCTACTAGAGTAGGACTTTTATCGCCACGAGTCATCATCCCGATCATTTCACGTACCGCAAGCGTCAAATTTAAGGAGTAAAGGGAATCCTGCGCGACCGCATGTTGACTATCCTGTCCCAAAGTCTCCGTCTGCAATTGATCGTGCCACTTAGGTAAGCTGGGAATTTTTACGGAGTCGGCCCTGAAATTCTTTTAGACAGACTCGCGTCCGGTGATGCCGACACATCGATTTTCCCAGTGGGAACGATAAGTTGGGAGATGCTAGGTCTATTATGATATAGTTCGCCCCGGAGACAAATGAGTTGCCTCCGATTTCGGAATCCGAGGTACCAGTGCCAATGGTAAGGATCGAGTTGTACAAATCACTGGCACCGTTAGAGATATACTGATGGTCGTGTTGGATACCAGAAATCAAGGGAACCAAAGACCTCACCTTGTGAGTGACGAGACGTTCGCACACCTTTCCTTTTTGATGCGGTGCGGCGAACTTATGCGGCCTAGATAAAAAGAGACTGATGTAATCAACTAAAAGGGCAGGTGTACATTGGAGGGCCCAACGACTCGGGACCTTCCGAAGGCTAGGCTCACCCATAGTATAGCGGGACTTGGGTGTAAGAGGTTATTTCAGCGGACCTCACATTCCAACAGTTCAACGTTCAACGTTCAACACTCGGCGACGATCTCTCATAGTAGATCGATATGGGAAGAAGAAAGAAAGGATACATGTTTGCGATATGGTCTAGAATATCGAGTGCAAGAATGCCGGTTGAGGGTTCAGCGTATAGCTTATCGGGATGTTCCATAACCTGGGCCATCATTGGTTCCGACGCAGACCTCTGCTTCAAGTCGGTAAGTAGGCTCCCGGTGTATCTCTACATTTATACGTACTGGATTAGGATTGCCAGTGAGACGATTGACGTCAGCCTTAGAGATGATGGAAATACGTCGCTGTAATTGCACTCACTGGCAGGCTGCGCGGGGGCGTCATGTTGTTGTTTGGGACTCGAGGCGCGGGTTGATTTTCAATGAAGATTGCTTCTTCAAGTTGCACATGAACTGTCATTCCATGGCCAGTGAGGCTTCTCTTCCTTCAAGTTGCCACTACGACTCAGAGTTGACGAAGTGTTTACATTTGTTTATACCTAGGCTGTCCCACGTTTCCGTTTCTAATACTATGAAGTACCACCGATGGAAAACCATGAATTTTGGATGGCTGCGCCAAACACGGAAGACACGGTGGATGCGGAATCCTCAGGATTAGGTGTTGCACGGAAATATTTGGCTGGTTCAGTGGTTGGTCTTCCCAACTTGCATCGGCACTATGTTGATTCGATGTGTCGACGTCACTATAGCAGAGAGTATCGCGACCATCGTCTGTCGCTGCCGCCCACCTCCATATGCACCTGGCTAGTTCGTACGACGCTAGCTTCTCATTAAGGGATTTGATCGCTGTCAAACAAACTCTTCACCACCGAAATTTACTTCTGATGGCGTTGTGAAATCCTGGTACCATTATCGCCAAACCGTGTTCGCTTTCAAAGGATCCTCGCAATTGAATCAAATAATTCTCGTCGTGCTTTTCGGGCGAGGCCATTTCGCACACCAAGGATGACTCAGAAACTTGATCGGCCGCGGGTCCCTAGCAGCCGCCTCCATTTGAAACGGGAAGGATAGTTGAGGTGGTGGCGAATGGGAATGTAGGCATGGTAGTGAGAGTCGATGCGAGCAAAGGATCCGATCATTGACCAATGCCCAGAGCCAGGGACCGTCGGGGCATTTCCCGGTGCTTTCCAAGAGCGACGTAAAGCCTCATTTCTGTTTGCAGTGTTTGAATCACATAGGTCCGTCTTTAACGTGTATCTATTGGTTGGTGCGCGCAGAATCATGACATGCACCTAAATCTAGCCTCACAATATCGTATACGATCTATCACCGTGAGCACGCCGCCGGCCACGTTGTTCCACAATGGCTTTTCCATATAATTGCCACTCGTCATGGCGTGCGGCAGGTGGCATTCACCTGTGCCCGGTGGCTTTTCAGACACCGCCGGGTGGGTCAAGGACGCTTCTAGTGATATAAAATAGATACAGTGCATGCTCTCGGTGATGACGTGATTTCTCTCTTGGGACCATGAACGCACCACCCCCACAACCCTTGGGTTCAGCATCTGACTTGGATGGGAGCCTCCTCCAAAACTCGGCTTATGTTGGGATCAGTATACAGAACATTCTATATGGTGAGTCTCATGACGCGTATCATGAGGTGGGTGGACTTACGGGACCGTTCGCGCAGGCGTTGAATTGGTCCTGTACTTCAAGACCATGCGCATCTTGCTGCGCAACAAAGAAGGGCTGAAGAAAATTGATATATTCTGGGGCATCTTCAGCA
>JBBPNA010000386.1:11403-24368 GCA_038090555.1 Boletus subcaerulescens | reverse complement strand
TAAGGTCATGTGACTGATCACGTGACTAGGCATGTGACTGCTGACGTGATAGGGATCACGTGACTTGATAAGATAAGAGTTGCAAGGGTTATCTGTTAAGACTTAGCTATGTGGTAAGCGATAAGTGACGAAGACGAGAGAATAAAGGTTGCGAGATATAGCGTCTGTTACACCTGCTCCAGACTTCCAGATTGGTGATCAGGTAATGCTTAAGGCAAAATACCTCCATTCTACACGACCCTCCAAAAAGCTCTCCGAGAAGTTCCTGGGTCCCTTCAGCATTATTGCGAGACCCGGAACTCTCTCCTTCACTCTCCATCTACCCGAATCCATGAAATCCATACACCCTGTCTTCCATGTTTCACAGTTAGAACCTTCAACTCCGAATACCATTCCAGACCGCATCCAACCTCCGCCACCTCCAGTTGAGGTTGAAGGTGAACCCGAGTATGAGATCGAGGAGATATTAGACTCCAAGATCAACTGGAGAAGGCGCAATTGCCAACTCCTGTACTTGGTACACTGGTTAGGATATGAAGGTACTGACAAAGAAACCTCCTGGTTACTTGCTACGGAGTTAGAACATGCAATGGACTTAGTCTCGGACTTCCACTGGAAGTATCCGGACAAGCCTGGTCCACTCCCTGCTTAATCATTCCGTTTTCTCTTCTTCCTTTTCCTTCTCTCTGACTCTGTTTATATTACACAAAAAAACAAAAACAATGAAATTATCTATTCCATTGTATTTTCTTCCACTTTGGACTGCTCCTCCGCTCCCTCCGCAAGCACATCCACCAACTCCTGTTTGGTGTTCTCCTCCTTCTCCAATGCCAACTCAGTTAATTCTTCCTCCAGAAGCTCCTCTGCTTCCTCCTCTGAGTCATCCTCCTCCGAGTCCTCTGCTCCGAAGATCTCCTGCATCTTTAGATTGACGAGCTCCGAGAGCAGTTTGTTCTGCTTGTCGAGGTGCCGGTTTTGCTGCAGCAGGGTCTCCCGGATGCCTCTTACGGCGTTGACGAGGGGGGCCCCCAGCTAGGGCAGCATCTTGACGTCCTTGTTGTCCTCGCCATCTGAGGGCTCCGCTGTGACCTCTGAGGTCCTCTTCCACTTCTTTGACAGACCAGCCTCGCTGTCTATGCGTCTCCTCCACTTCTCCAGCTTCTCTGCTCTGGGGCACTCTCACTTCACCTTTGCCTCGCGACACTCTAAGCACGAGGTTGCCTTACCCGGCCCAACCTCGCACTCCAGTCCTCGGACTTCGCATCTCATGCATTGAGGTGGTGCTCGCCCTTTTCCCTTGTCGGTGCCTTGTTGCGCCTTTATCTCCACAGCCTAGACTCCGTTAGCGCAATAGCAGAAACCCCGAAACCGTCACTCACCCACTTGCACACTGCCTTCTCGGCCTCCTTCTTCTGTTGTGCCTCCTCTGTCTTCCATTGTGCCTCCTCTGTCTTCCAGCGCTCCTCCGCCTCTTCCGCTGCTCAATGCCACTCCTTATCCTCACATCTACAACGCTCTTGTTCTTCTTTGCGCGCCTTTGCGCGCCTCTGACCCTCCGCGAACTTGGCCTCTGACATTTCATTGTCGTCATTCTGGTGTTCCGCCAGACGGGCTTCCAGCCATTGTTTGATGTTGGCGATGGAGTTGGACATGAGGAGTTGTTGGAAGTCCAACCAGAGTGTGCCCTGCTTTTATATGCAGAGGCCGGCGGAGTTCCAATTCCGTTCATTGATCCGTGGGTGGACCACATCACGCGACCTCGGACAAAATGTCCACATGGACTTCCACTCAGGGGTTTTCCTGGCAGGCCTCGAGAGCTTGGCCTAAGAGGGGGATACTGTCACATCCCAGATTTTACCCAAGTCCAACTCCGGACAACTCCAGGTATTCTCGGACAACCCTTGACCTAGGAGCAACGGACATCACAATGGACATCCACGGAGTTGTAACTCCGAACTCGTACCTTCATTAATCCTCTTCCGTTATAGTCTGCATTCCAGCTGTCCAATCATTACAGCCTTCTCTGGCTGTGTTCTGTGCTCTGTTACTCAGCCCGACTATCCGATGTATATTACCTTCGCGTAGTAGTTCCGGATCCAGACTTACTCCGGATTCGAGTACTATATAATCCCCTGTATTATTCTGTCATACCTTCAGTACGAAAATTAACTAAGTCACCTCCTCTCGAGTCTGACTTCATTCCCCTCTTTCTCTACCCTAAATACGAGGACATGGGACTTGACAAGGGCGCAACACATAAGTCCTGCACCAATGTCCTTACACCTCTGTACCTCCGCACCCCACACCTCTGTACCTCTGCACCTCTTCACCTCTGCACCTCCATCGACTTCGGTCGAACCTCCATTTCCCTTTACCATCTCTCTCAGATCTCACCGGACTCGAACCCGGAGGATCTGGACTTGACACTTTCCCCATACCATTTATTCAACACTGTGGAACGGATTGTACAGCTGTACATGGAGTGGATGAGTGGTGACGTGGCATGGAAAATGCAAGTACAAGCTCCACCACTTTCTCTATATCAGGAAAGCTGACACCTAGACACCTCACTAGTCAGTGATAGAGCACAGTAGTGGCACACTCTGTGGTGTCATATTGTCCTCCAATAAAACAAACATCACCAATATGTGTGGAGGCAGGGTTGTGCACCCATTACTTATTAGTCTCACCAATATCAGAATGAAAGTTCACAACAAAGCCTTGTCGCACGCATTCCTCCTGCTCGCATTGATCCCCATCCCTCAGTTCCTGCATCACAAAACCCAAATCTGCTTGGTCCTGGAAGCACGGCTATTTCACCAATGTCTAGGCATCATTCTTGAACCCCTGAAGATTGCAAAGCACATTGGGAGGATGATGTCAGACCCTGTAGGGAACTTGTATTATTGCTTTACCCCACTCGCCTCTTTTATTACCAACATGCCTGAGGCTGCCATGGTGGCCTGTGTCCAAGGATTAATATCACCTGTTTCCCTTGCGAAGTAGACCAATTTGGAAATCCGAACCCATGTCAATGTCGAACAGGCAACTATACACTGACCCAGCTCCAATCCATCAAGGCAGACCCTGACAATGTTGAGGAGTACTTTGCTGAGTGCAAACAATATCGTCTCAATGAAGTCTCTCATCCTTTTTTCTGGGACTGGCCCCTTTCTTGTCCTTCATGGTTCATGACTCCTGAATGCCTGCACTATTGGCATCACTTTTTCTGGGATCATGACTTAAAGTGGTGCATCAACGCGCTTGGTGCTTGTGAATTAGATGTTCACTTCTCTGTTCTTCCCCAAATCACTGGCATTCACCATTTTGGTCAAGGTGTTACTCAGCTAAAGCAAATTGGCGGGCGGATACAGCAAGATGCACAGTGATATATCATTGTTGTGCTATTCAGTTTTCCTGATGCCAACATTCTTACTGCCATTTGAGCACTAATGGACTTTCGTTATCTTGCGCAGGCTCCAGTCATTTCTTCCATCACCCATGACAGGATAGCTGCCACATTGACAGATTTCACCAGCACAAGCATGCGATCCTCAAGGGAGGCCTCCATTGCAGACCAACAACCAACACACCTCTTGATCACTTCAACATACCTAAGATGGAGTTTATGCACCATGTGGTTCTGAGCATCAATAACACTGGAAATATCATCCAATGGAGTGCAGATACAACTGAACATGCCCACATCGAAGTTATCAAGGATCCTGCTACTATGAAGAACAACATGAACTATGATTCCCAGATCTGTCAGACTCTTGACTGCAACAAGAAATGTTGCCTTTTCAACACCACAATCACTCTGAGCAAGCAGTCTATATGGATGGATGGCTCAGGCTTGGAGCCAGAGAGAGATGATGAGGTAAACAGCAATGAAGATTTGGCATTGGCAGAAGAGCTGTGGTCACCGCAATGCAATGCAACCAACCTTTTTGCCAAAGCCAAGTGACTCCTCATAGCCCCTCTGAGTCTTGATACCAGTCACCATCCCTTTCAAGTATTCATCACCGGCTCTACAGCATTCCATCTCACCCCTGACCCCTCAATCCACCATATCTCCATCGATGATGCTGCAACACAGTTTAACCTCCCAGATCTGCTAGGAGCCTTAGGGGACTACCTCAACTGTGAAGGAACTTTTGCTCAGAATTTTCATACTTTCGGTGGCATGAGGAGATCATCCACCGACAACATATCCTGAAGTGAGCAACATGTGCATTGTGTCCATCTGGGTCCAGAATCCCACTTGGTGTGATATTTCTGTTGGATCAATTATGGTCCTACTGTCATGTTACTCCTCACTTTGGTCCTGCTGCTGACACTTGACTGTGCTGTTACAATAGTATCCATGCCTCTTCAATGATGCTTCTAAACAAGTACTTTGATAAAGACTTCTACTATGCTATTACAGGCTTGTAGCTTCCACACTGACATGCACCTGTATACTATAATGCCAAAACACTGTCATGTGATCTACATAACAGCTTCCTGGGCCATGTGACTAGTGCTAAGATCATGCACAGCCGCTTCACAAAGGAGATCTAGTATATTGTCCAAAAGTGTACAGATCCAGACTCCTATATTGCTGGCAGTGCTGTGAAGCATTGTTATACCCGCACATGTCACTGCTGTCTTGGGTCGCTCCCAGGCATCATAACGTGGGATCTTCTCAGTTATATCATGGACTCAGTGTGCTTTATTCCTTTCCCAAACCACCATTGTGCACAAGAAGATATCAGAACAGTCACTGTTCACACTCAGATCACCAAGGTTTCTTTCATTGGTTTGCTGTGTCTGCTCCAGCTACAGTACAACAACGGTGTCGAGAGACTAGCTGCAGAAAGTGCAAGCCAGTGAGTCTGTTGGGTTGGTGCCATTTGGTATGCCATCCTTCTTTACTTCTGCAAGTGCCTTTCCACTAATGATCACTCACAGGGATTGTGTTGGATCACTCTGTTAGAGCCACTCAGAGCCTAGTTCTCCAACAAGTTCCATCAGAACCATTCACACAATGACAAGTACCACCAACGCTTCTGGCTCTGACTCTGCCAACCCCAGTTCAATGTCAACTCCCGCCACTGCACACAATTCCCAGCCTGTTGTACCTGCATATGATCTCGGACTCATCAGGCACTGGCTCACTATCTTGTGCGCCGCCATGTCCTCCACGCTATTATTGAGCAAGCCTCGTACAGCCACAAACTTGTTTTGCATAGCGACAGATTCTTCTACCTCATCATTCAATGTGTGAAAGACTGTCACTGGAACTCTAACTGACGAGGCAGCATTTGAGTTCACGTCTGGTGGCTCTAATACACAGATTGTACACAGATCATGCCTTTGACACTCTTCTACAGGCATAACAAGTCCAATTCCTAACACATCATCTTCCCCATTGTTCTTGTCCAGAAGCCAGGGAATTTGGAGGAGGCACCATAGTAGGGCTATATTTCTGACAAGGAGAACACTACTTTGGGCTACACAGCTTGTCAAGTCCAGATCCTCTGGGTTTGAGTCCGGTGAGATCTGAGGGAGATAGGTAAGGAGAACAGAGGTTCGACCGAAGTCAATGGAGGTGTGGAGGTGTGGAGGTGTGGAGTTGTGGAGGTGCAGAGTTGTGGAGGTGCGGAGGTATGGAGGTATGGAGGTGTGAGGATGTTGGTGCAGGACTTATGTGTTGCACCCTTGTCAGGTCCAGTATCCTCATATTTAGGGTAGAGGAAGAGGGAAGTGAAGTCAGACTAGAACTGAAAGAGATTAAAGTAGGTACAAGTATGGAGTTGCAACTCCATAGATGTCTGTTGCTCCTTGGTCAAAGGTTCCCCAAAGTATTCCAGAGTTGACCAGAGTTGGACTTGGTAATTTCTGGGTTGTGACAGTATCCCTCTCTTAGGCTGAGCCCTTGAGGCCTGTCAGGAAAACCCCTGAGTGGAAAGTCCGTGTGGAGGTGTCTTGTCCAAGGTCACATGATGTGGTCTACCTATGGATCAATGAACAGAATTGGAACTCTGCTGATATCTGTGTATAAAGGCAGGGTACACCCTGGTCAGACACTCAACAGACTCCTGATGTTGAACCCTATTGTGAACATCAAACAGTGGCCAGATGCCCATCTCTCGGAGAACCAAGACAACGATGATGAGATGTTGGAGGCCAAATTCTCAGAGCATTGGAGGTGCACAAAGGCATGGAAAGAGGAAGAGGAGAGCTGTAGATGTGAGGTGGAGAAGCATTGAGCAGCAGAAGAGGCAGAGGGGTGTTGAGCAGCAGAAGAGGCAGAGGTGCATTAAGCGGCAGAAGAGGCAGAGGTGCATTGAGCAGCAGAAGAGGCAGAGGTGCATTGAGTGGCAGAAGAGGCAAAGGTGTGTTGAGCGGCAGAAGAGGCAGAAATGCGCCAGAGGACGGAGGCTGAGGAGGCAGCACGCAAGTGCAGAGATAAAGGCGCAACAGGGTGCCAATAAGGGAAAAGGGCAAGCACTGCTGCAGTGCAGGAGGTGCAAGCACCAGGGGATTGAGTGTGAAGCTGGGCCTGGTAATGGGTCATCATGTTTGGAGTGCCGTGAGGCAAAGGTGAAGTGTGAATGCCCTGGAGCAGTGAAGCTGGAGAAACGGAGAAGGCACATGGACAGCAAGGCTGGTCCATCAAAGAAGCAGAAGAGGACCTCGGAGGCCACGGCAGAGGTCTCAGACGACAAGAAGGAGCTGGAGATCAAGTTGTGGTCCCAGTTGGGGACAATTCTCGTTGAGATGGTCCAGGACATCTGAAGTGTCCTGGTGCAGCAAAACCGGTGCCTTGAGAGGCAGAACACCCTTCTGGCACAGCTCGTCAACCTGAAGACGATGGAGGCCTTCAGAGGGGAGGAGTCAGTGGAGGAAGAGGAGAATGTTCCAGAGGAGGAACTGGTGGAGTTGGCTGCGGAGAGGAGGGAGAACTCCAGCTGGAAGTCAGAAAAGGAAGTAAGGAAATTACTGTAGAATAGATAGTTTTCTTTGTTTTATATAATCTAAACAGAGTCAGAGAGAAAGAAAAGGAAAAGGAAAAATGAAGTGATTTAAGTGAGGAGTGGACTGGGCTTGTCCGGATACTTCTGATGGAAGTCTGAGATGAAGTCTGTTGCATGTCCTAACTCCATAGTGAGTAACCAGGAGGTTTCTTTGTCAGTACCCTTGTATCTTAATCAATGTACCAAGTACAGGAGTTGGCAATGGCGCCTTTTCCGATCAATCTTGGAGTCTAATATCTCTTCGATCTCATACTCGGGTTCACCTTCAACCTCAACTGGAGGTGGCGGAGGTTGGATGCGGTCCGGAATGGTATTCAGAGTTGAAGGTTCTAACTGTGAAACATGAAAAATAGGGTGTATGGATTTCATAGATTCAGGCAGACAGAGAGTGAAGGAGAGGGTACTGGATCTCGCAATGATGCTGAAGGGACCCAGGAACTTCTTGGAGAGCTTTTTGGATGGTCGTGTGGAATGGAGGTATTTCACCTTAAGCATTACTTGATTGCCAACCTGGAAGTCCAGAGCAGGACTTCGTTGTTTGTCTGCTGGTCCTTGGTAGCATTTTTGTGCTTCTAGTATCTCCAATCGGAGGAACTCATGGAGTTCGTCCAAGTCTGTAACATAGGATTTAGCTGTGGAGGAGGTAAGATCACAATCAGAGTGAATGGAGAAGTTGAAATGGTATCCTTTATTGGCAAAGAATGGAGATACTCCAGTGGTAGCACTTGGAGCATTGTTATAGGTGAACTCTGCAAGGGGCAAGTGCTCAGACCAGTCATCTTGCTGGTAGCTGCAATAAATCTGGAGGTATTCCTTGAGCATCATGATTGGCTCGTTCTATCTGGCAATCTCCCTCTGGATGATATCCAGAGGTAAAGTGGAGATGCATGTTGAGGCTTTACCGAAAGATTGGAAGAAGTGCAAAACAAACTCAGAGCCCCTGTCAGAGATGACATGGGAGGGAACTCTGTGCTTGGAGAAGACATGGATGAGGAACAACTTGGCAAGTCCTACAGAGGTGATCGTATTGTGGGTTGGGATAAAGATACAGTGTTTTGATAGTCTGTCGACTACCACGAGGATGGGGGTATAGTCCTCTGAAGGGGGAAGCTGTTTAATGAAGTCTATGGAGATTGAGTTTCATAGTTTCTCTGGAACCAGAAGCTGTTTCAGAAGACTGTAAGGACAATGGCGAGGAGTCTTTGCGCAAGCATAGGCTGTACAGGAGCTAATGTAATCTTTTACGAAAGTCCAGATTTTCAACCATGTATATTCACGATGAATGAGCTCCAGGGTACAATTCTGACCGAAATGTCCTGTGGTCGGATGGTTATGGAATGTCTGGAGTATACAGAGTCAGAGGTTGTTAGCTTCTGGGATGTAGATACAATTGTCCTGTAGGAGGAATCCTTTGGAGTTGATGCTCCATCATGGATCGAGTAATGTGGAGAACAGGAGGGGTGATGTGACAGGATCACTGGGGAGTGCAGAGAGGATGTCAGACTGGAGTTGCTTTATGTTGATTAGTGTGGATGCTCGGAGTAATGGAGCTTCTAGAACAGTAGCTTGGAGGGAGGTCGCAAGCTGTTCAGGGGTAAAAATCAACCTAAAATTGTCAGGGTTGACACGAGCAAAGTCCTTATCCCCCTCTTTGGGGTAGACATCCCAGTATCTAGTCAAAGCATCCGGTTTCACTCCAAGCTTACCAGGTCAGTACTGTAACGACCAAAGTCCTAACGGAGAACAACGGTTGTTTGAGTAGCTGTGTGACGCTTGCTGGGACTATGCGAGAATGACAATAGAGTCTATTAGTAAGGCTGAGAGCCTTCTAGTAGGAATGCAACAAGAGAACTATGGGAAGAGAACAAGAGGAATAGACTAAGGTCTATACTACTAAAGTATGGCTATACATACTAAGAGAGACTGTGCACAGACCAAGCTGTGTAGAGACTATAAGTAGTAAGTATCTCTGATACTGGTTACCATGAGGCAAGATAAGCATAGCCTAGATAAGAGGGATTAATGCTATTGAACGATAAGGGAAAGTGAGTCAAAGGGAAAAGCATGAGGCGAGTATGAGGATGACATGTGTACAACATGTGTTGCACAGCCGAGATAAGAGATAAGGTCATGTGACTGATCACGTGACTAGATATGTGACTGCTGACGTGATAGGGATCACGTGACTTGATAACATAAGAGTTGCAAGGGTTATCTGGTAAGACTCAGCTATGTGGTAAGTGATAAGAGGCAAGAATGAGAGAATAAAGGTTGCGAGTTATAGCATCTGTTACAAGTACCAAACAACCATATTGAATTGGTTAAGATATATGGACCAATGGACTTGGCAGTGTGTCAGGAGCTTAGTGGAACAGAAGTATTCAAGGTTTTTGTGGTCCATAAGGACGTCTATAGGGGTCTCAGAGCCTTCCAAATAATGTCGCCAAGACTTGAACACCTTGAAAATTGCCAGTAACTCCTTATCATGTGTGTTGTAGTTCAATTCAGCTCCGGTCAAAGTCCGGGAGAAGAATGCAATGGGGTGAAGTTCATGGTCAGACAGAGTTGTGATGGAGAGAATGCCGGCAACGGTGTAGTCAGAGGTGAAAGCATCCTTGAGTTGTTGGAAGGATTTCCAACAGATGTCAGAGAAGTCCCAAGGGACGTCTTTATGAGTGAGGCAAGTCAGAGGGACCACAATATCAGAGTAACCCTGGATGAAGTGACGGTAAAAGTTGGCAAAGCCCAGGAAGGACTGAATGTCCTTGACCTTCCTAGGCTCAGGCCAATCCAGGATTGATTTGATTTTGTTGGAGGCCATTGAGTGGCCAGTAGAGGAGAGAACATATCCAAGGTACTCAACCATGTTGGTATATAATTCACATTTCTCTGGCTTGGCATATAAGCCATTAGCTCGGAGTTGCTGGAGGACTTCTTGGATGTTTTTATGATGTGATTCCATATCATGGGAGTAAATCAGAATGTCGTTGAGGTAAACCACAATGTAGACATCCAGCAAATCTGCAAAGATAGTGTTGATGAACCACTGGAAATCTGCCAGAGCATTGGTAAGTCCGAACGGCATAACTAACCACTCAAAAGAGCCATAGTGAGTACAGAAGGAGGTCTTCCATTCATCACCCTCCGCAATATGGACCAAGCAGTATGCATGTCGGAGATCGATCTTTGTATAGACCTTGGCTCCTGAAGGGGCATCAAGAAGGTCGGAGGTGCAGGGAAGTGGATAGTGGTCTTTTCATGTGATTTTGTTCAATCCTCAGAAGTTGATGCAAAGTCAGAGGGAGCTGTCTTTCTTTTGGACAAACAACACTGGAGCTGCATGCGGAGACATAGATTGTCTGATGAATCCAATGTTGAGATGTTCGTCAAAGAAGTCATGGAGGGATTGTTGTTCAGTGGCAGAAATGGAATAGATCTTTCCAATGGGGGGTTCTGTTCCTTCCTCCAACTTGATCTTCAAGCCATAGGGCCAATGAGGAGCAAGGGTATCAGCCTTTTGCTTGCTGAAGACATCCACAAAGTTGTGATATTCTGAGGGAACACCAGAGAGGTTGATTTCCTCATCAGAGGGAGCAATGGAGGCAGAGGCAGAGGGAGCGGAGATGTCTTCAGTAGATCGGAGAGAAAGGGAGAACTGGACAGAGCCCTCCATCTTACAGGCTTGATGGAATGTGACTGCATTTACAAAGGAGATGTGAGGAGCTGGGAGTCTGGGAGCTTTAGGCAGGTCTGGAGAGCATCCCAAGGAAGGAGTGTCATCTAGCAACAGAGAAGGGATGCTCAGAGGTGTGGAGGGTGATATTGGGGTTGGCATCCCATCTGCAGGAGTTCAGAATGTGATGCTGCTCGTAACCCAATCAATCAACAGATTGTAGTGGGTGAGCCAGCAATGTCCGAGAACAAGGCTGCATGAAGGATTCAACAAGGTTACATAAAATGTATCAGAGGTGGAGATGTCAGAAGTGAAGTGGATGGTTAGATCTACTGCAAGGGTAATGATGGAAGTTGAGGAGCTGTTGAAGAGATGGAGGTTTATTGGAGGAACGGAGTATGCAGTAATGTTGTTTTTTGTGACAAGCATGGTGTCTACAAAACAATGAGTAGAACCTGAGTCTACAAGGATGGGTACATTAGAGAGGTTATGTACAGGAATTGAGACAAAAGGACATAGAGAGTTCAGATTGGAAAGAGTGGACATGTTGAGATGTAGTTTTGTGATAGCACAGTTTGGATCAATGCGACTCCCAGCCTGTGCGGACATGCAAGAGTCATGCTTTAATTTTTTGCCTCCATAGAAGCAGAGGTTGATGTCAGAGCTTCCGTAGTTGCAGTAGCTGCACAGGCTTTCAACACTCTGGAGGTGGACTTTGGACAGTCCTTGGCAGAGTGTCCACTCTTGCCACAGAAGAGACACAGATTGAGATTCATCTGGTGTTGATGTTCCTCTGGAAGGAGTTTTCTGTCTTTGCCTAATTTCATGACAATCATGTCAGATTTGGGAGGGTTGCTGTTACCCTTCTTGTTGTTTCCTCCCCCAGAAGAACTGGAGTGAATTCTGAAGAAGAACAGAGGTGGACAGAGGAATATGATCTTCAGCAGATCGAATGACTAAGTGGACGGAGCGTCTTGTGAGGACAGCTACAATGTCCAGAGTTGTTTTGGGCAAATCTGTATGTCTAAGAAAGGATCAGAAAACTGGAGATTCATCAGAGTTGGAAATCCTTTTGCTGGTGTTCATGGAAAATAATGCTTGTGGCCCAGAATCAACAGATTTGCAGTGGGCAAGCAAGGACCTAGAAACAAACATTGGGAGAACCAACGAGAGGACATGAATGGTACAGATAGGAAAGGCCCAAAATGGAGTGAAGGACGGAGGGTATAGAGAACATAAAAGATGGGATCTTGGAGGTCGTTAGACCCTGAGAGCGGAGTGATTTCATGAAGATACATCGAGATAAGGAATGTGAGCGGACAAGGTGCAGTATGAATATACTGTTAAGTCCAGATCCTCCAAGTTCAAGTCCAGCAAGATCCAAGGGAGATAGGTAAGGGGAACGGAGGTTTGCCCGAAGTCAATGGAGGTGTAGAGTTGTGGAGGTGTGGAGGTATGGAGGTACAGAGGTGTGAGGACGTTGGCATAGGACTTATGTGTCACGTCCTTGTCAGGTCCTGTGTCCTCGTATTTAGGGTAGAGGAAGAGGGAAGTGAAGTCAGACTAGAACTGAAAGAGATTAATGTAGGTATGAGTATGGAGTTGCAACTCTGTAGATGTCTGTTGCTCCTCGGTCAAAGGTTCCCTGAAGTATTCCGGAGTTGACTGGAGTTGGACTTGGTAATTTCTGGATTGTGACACAGCTTCACAAGTCATTCCAGTAGCTGGACGAGAAGCTGCTCCACTACTCTGACACCTGCTCCTTCCACTAAAACCTTATCTGCGCTTGAGATTCTGGACAGCTCGGGCAGTGAAGGGTACAAAACTGCCAACTCCCCATCAACTGCATTGTTCAAGTCATTACCCTTGATTGCTTCCAAGACCAACTATGCAGCTGTGAAGCAGTGCAAAACAGAAGCCTCCACCAAGTTCCACACAGTGGATCATTGCCAGTGTGCTTCAGAGGTCTCATCCGAATATGTGATTACAGAGAAATGCAAGACAAAAGCCTCAACCGAGTTCTACACAGCTGAGAAGTGCAAATCGGAGACAGAAACCAAGTTTGTCACTGCAGCACTCTGTGAATGTGAGCGAACGGAACAATCAGAAACCCACTACAAGACCACATTTTTATGCAAGACAATCCCATCCAAGGCGAGTACGCCTGCTCATTGGCCAT
The DNA here is from genome assembly GCA_038090555.1 of Boletus subcaerulescens. Classification (NCBI taxonomy): domain Eukaryota; kingdom Fungi; phylum Basidiomycota; class Agaricomycetes; order Boletales; family Boletaceae; genus Boletus; species Boletus subcaerulescens. The sequence continues at coordinate 11,494 of JBBPNA010000386.1, read as the reverse complement.
TGACCTCCCCATTAAAAAGGCTCTGACACCTCCTCCCACCCTCACCCGCACCCCCCTCCCCGCTGCCCCTCTCGCCTGTCACGCCCCGCCT
>JBBPNA010000386.1:0-11393 GCA_038090555.1 Boletus subcaerulescens | reverse complement strand
GCCTTTGCCCCCCCCCTAAAAAGGCCCCTCCCCCCCCCCCCCCCCCCCCCCCCCCCCCCTCACAGAGGTTCCTTTGTTGCAACCACCTGCCACCTGAGTCAGACATCCATCCAGAATTACCTCCTGAGTCTGTGCCTCTTCTTCCTTTGGAGATCAGTCCCACTATATTAAGCACTAGTCAGGACCTTGAATCAGAGCACATTGAGGAAATACCTGCCCCCCACCATTAATAGTGAGCTCTGGTGAGCTCTCAATATCTCTACCCACAACCATCGAGTTGAGCTCCAATAGCCATTGTGAATGCCAACCGTATCCATTACCGAGTCTTCCAAGTTTGTCATGAGTGATCTTCCTATGAGTGAAGAGGGCTTACCATCCCCAGCCCCATTGGTGACCACAGAATCCTCTCCTTCTATCCACCCATTCCAATGGGCCCCAGAAACTGACATCTCATATGAATCGTTGCAGCTTCAGCCAACACCTCTCACATAGTCACTCCAAATTTAGGATGGGCGTGATACCTCATTCAAAACATCTATTATGCATCCTAGTGTCTCTCCATTAACTAGCTTTGGAAGCTTGACGGCCATCACAGAGACTATCACTACTTCAGCAGCATCGACCCCTCCATCACTGTCCCACCACTGCCTGCTACAGTCATTGAGACTGTCATCTTGCCCTTTAGTGGGCTGACCCCTCTCTATGGCATCTGTCCTTGTTTCATACACCATTGTCAGTTTCTAGTATCTCTAGTCTTTCGAGTAGAATCAGTTTGGCAGAGGACAATGGTATCACTGATTGACATCCCCCCTTCAGAAGTATCAATGGGATCTTCACTCTTGTCCAGCCTTCATAACCCAAGCATAAGCTCGGTGCATTATGTGAGTACACAGTGTAGCCAGTGTGCTCTACATTCTCATTGCTTGCAGTCCCCCAGCCAATGAGGATGCCACCCCCTGAAATTTCTCTTTCTGACCACTCTCCTGCACCTTCCCCTAGTGTCAGCTCCGACACACTGCAGATGAATCAACCTTTGATCCACTTTGTATTGGAGATGGTACAAATGCAGACACATACAGAGTGCAATGATGTCATGACCCAGAATTCACCAAGTCCAACTCCAATCAACTCCAGAATACCTCAGACCACCTTTTGACTTCAGACCTAGATATTGTCAAGTCCAACTCCATTCCTACTCCATTCCAACTCCGGAATTCCTCGGACAACCTTTAACCTCAAGTCAACAGACATATCTCGGACTTGTACCTCCGAACTCTGTACCTTTATCAACCCCCTTCAGCTCTAGTTTGCATTTCACCTGTCGATCAGCACAGCCTGCCCTGGCTGTGTTCTGTGCTCCATTCCAATCATCATTCTGCTCCTATGTACATTGCCTTTGTGCAGTATTTACAAACCCAGATTTCCTCCGGATGTTTAGTGTATATAACACTTCTGTATTCTCTGTCATACCAGTAGTACAAATATTTTGTCTTACTATTCCTAGCCTCGCCTTCTTGTCTAAGCTTGTCTTAGCCTCGTCTACCATACACAACCCTTCCATCTATATACATCCTCTTCATAATCTTCACCCTGAACCTCTGAAATATGAGGACCAGTGAGTCTGGCATGGGCCCGACATATAAGTCCTGTGCCAATGTCCTCAACAACTCTGCTCCTCTGGTCATTTCGCCCTCTGATACCTCCGGGCATCACTGCTAGCCAGTAACCCACATTGGCACCTCCTATGTGTCTTGTCCAAACAGACTTCGGTCCATCAACCTTGGACTTGACTTGTAACCTCAATAGCTCCAGTACACCTATACCTTGACACCTCCGGACCTCTGCTGGAGCTAGACCTTCAGGAGAAATATGGACTGTGACAAATGAAGTAATAACGCATGAAATTGACCAGCTGCTCCACCATATCCATGAATTGAATCACCTTAGGAGTCAGGAGCATCACTAAATTTCCGAAAATATGTGAATAATTCAGGATGAACTATACAACCTATCAGAATATGTATGCACCCACTTGGATGAAACCGATGGGCTTGTCGTCCCAGAACAACTGGAGCCTCTGGCTGTTTCCCATAGGGACCAGTCTGTGGTCACTATATCCAAATGTAGAGACCAATCTGTAGCTGCCATGAGTGTGGTCTCTGAGCCCAGGATCACACAAATTGGACCTTGATTGGGTCATTTGATACCAATCCCACTCACACCACCACTTGTCCAGTCTCCTTTGACTCGCTCAATGAGTTCTTCAATGTCTTTGATATCTTTCCTGTCTTCCCACCACTCAGATGACTTCAGCCTTTTGGATGTAGATGAAGTGGAAGTGGAAATGCACCCACCTTCTCCTGCCTGGCTGTCATATCCCATTCTAACCCCTACTTGAAACGGCCCTTAAAGACTCACTGTTAAGTGAAGCTTGCTAGGTTGCTCTGGGCTAGAGAAAGACAAGAGAGAAGAGGAGAGTAGAGTCGCCTTTAAGGGGAGAACTCCAAGAGAACAAGACTGGGGAGTCTTGGTCTACTTGGGATAGTATTTATACTACTAGTATATGTGCACAGACCAAGCTATGCTACTGCTATATATAGTAAGTATCCTTGATACTGAGTAACATGAGGGAAGGGCATGTGTGATCATACATGCATAGTGTGCATATATGTGGCAGCATGAGGTTGCGGTGCGCATCTAATGTGACTGGGAAGCATAGATGTGGGAGATGAGATATGTATGTTGTGAATAAGAGCAATGGAGCAGAGATAAAAAGGAGTGCATGTGAGTGCATGAAAGAAATAGATAGGGGTTGAAAGAAAGAAAAATGTTAAGTCCAAATGCTTAGCGTAGTGATCATAACACTTTCCCCATCCTATGATCAAGCATCCTGGTTGATCAAATGTCTTCTAGATCCTGGAATCCCTCGTCTGTCTTAGTGTCAGAGGAAGCAGGGTCAGTGGCCTGCGAGATTGGACTGCCAGGCATATCCCCATCATTTCCCCATGCAACAGGCACTTCTGGTGTTGGTGAGGAACCAAGGGGAATGGAGTGGAGTTGGGAATCAGGGTGGAAGGTGGCAAAGTCAATGGGATTTCTTTGCCGAAGTGTCTAGTTATAGTTCAGCATAGGACTAGGTGTTGTAATAGCTAGTAGCTGGTGTTGCCGCACGGGCTACTAAGGAATCTACTCTAGAGTTACTTACCTTGGATGGGTTGGGAGTTCTCAGAGATGATAGCGGTTGCTGGTCAAGAGAGATCTTTTTTGTATTCAGACTCAGTCGAGTCTTATATATGCTTTGTAATGCTTACTTAATATAAGGTCACGTGACTGTAAGTACGTGTCCTTTCAACACTCCCCCTTGTCTAGTATATGGTAGATACATAGATATCAAAAGTGAGGAATATAAAGTAAATAGAAACGTCCGCACAGTCTTACAACGGTGAGTTGAATTCCAAACTGAGCTGGGAGCAAAACTCCTTGAACTTGACATGTCCAAGGTTCTTAGTGAACATATCCACAGGATTGTCAGTCCCTGGGATAAAGAGTAGCTCTACCTGCTTTCATAGCATCACAGCATCACATATGAAGTGATAATGGATCTGGATATGTTTGGAACATTTTTTGGTAACTGGGTTCTGCGCAATGAAGAGTGAACCTTGATTGTTACCACAAACGGGAATGGGGCCAAGGCGGTAGCCAAGTTCTTCCATCATCTGATGAATCCAAATAGCCTGGCGCATACAGTTGCTCAAGGCCATGTACTCAGCTTCCGTAGAAGACAGAGCTGTGGTTTTTTGTAAATGTGAATTCCACAAAAACACATGTCTGCAAATTTCAGGTAGAAACCTGTTTGCAAGTGAGACATGACTCCTTGACCTTCCTGGACTCAGGCCAGTCCAGGATTGATTTGATTTTGTCGGTGGCCATGGAAAGGCCGGTAGGGGAGAGTACATATCAGAGGTACTCGACTGTGTGGGCATGGAATTTGCACTTCTCCGGCTTGGCATACAAGCCATTAGCTCGGAGTCGCTGGAGGACTTCTCAGACGTTTTTACGATGTGATTCCATGTTGTGGGAGTAGATCAGAATGTCGTCGAGGTAAACCACAATGAAAACATCTAGCAGGTCTGCAAAGATGGTGTTAACGAACCGCTGGAAGGCCGCCGGAGCATTGGTAAGTTCAAACGGCATGACCAACCACTCAAAGGAGCCATAGCGAGTGCGGAAGGAGGTCTTTCACTCATCGCCCTCTGCAATACGGACCAGATGGTACGTATGCTGGAGATCGATCTTGGTGTAGACCTTGGCTCCTGAAGGGGCGTCAAGGAGGTTGGAGGTGTGGGGAAGAGGGTAGTGGTCTTTTCATGTGACTTTGTTCAATCCTCGGAAGTCGACGCAAAGTCGAAGGGATCCGTCTTTCTTTCAGACAAACAATACCGGAGCTGCGTGTGGAGACGTAGATTGTCTGATAAATCTGATATTGAGATGTTCATCCAAGAAGTCACAGAGGGATTGTTGTTCGGTGGTGGAAACAGAGTAGATCTTTCCGATAGGTGGTTCTGCTCCTTCCTCCAAATCGATCTTCAAATCATATGGCCGATGAGGTGCGAGGGTATCAGCCTTCTGCTTGCTGAAGACGTCTGCGAAGTTGTTGTATTCAGAAGGAACACCGGAGAGGTTGATCTCCTCGTCAGAGGGAGCAATGGAGGCGGAGGCGGAGCAAGTGGAGATGTCTTCAGTAGACCGGAGGGAAAGAGAGAACTGGACAGAGCCCTCCATCTTACAAGCTCGATGAAATGCAACTGCATTCACGAATGAGATATGAGGTGCTGGAAGTCCGGGAGCTTTAGGCGGGTCCAGAGAGTGTTCCAAGGGAGGAGTGTCGTCTAGCAACGGAGAAGGAATGCTCGGAGGTACGGAGGGTGATATCAGGGTTGGCATCCTGTCTGCAGGAGTTTGGAATGTGATGCTGCCCGTAACCCAATCAATCAACGGATTGTAGCAGGTGAGCCAGCAATGTCCGAGAACAAGGCTGCATGAAGAATCCAACGAGGTTACATAAAATGTATCAGAGGTGGAGATGCCAGAAGCAAAGAGGATGGTTAGATCTACCACATGGGTGATTATGGAAGTTGAGGATCCGTCGAAGAGACGGAGGTTTATCGGAGGAACGGAGTACGCAGTAACCTTGTGTTTTTCGACAAATGCTGTATCTACAAAACAATGAGTAGAACCAGAGTCGACAAGGATAGGTACATCGGAGAGATTATGTACGGGGATAGAGATAAATGGACAGAGTGAGTTCGGATCGGAAAGAGCGGATGTGTTGAGACGTAGTTCTGTGATGGCATAGTTCGGATCAACACGACTCCCAGCCTGTGCGGACATGCAAGAGTCGCGCTCTAATTTTTTGCCTCCGTAGAAGCGGAGGTTGATGCTGGAGCTTCCGTAGTTGTGGTAGCTGCACGTGCTTTCGTCACTCTGGAGGTGGACTTTGGACAGTCCTTGGCAGAGTGTCCACTCTCGCCACAGAAGAGACACAGATTGAGATTCATCTGGCATTGACATTCCTCTGGAAGGAGTTTTCCATCTTTGCCTAATTTTGTGGCAATCATGTCAGATTTGGGAGGGTTGCTGTTACCCTTCTTGTTGTTTCCTTCCCCGGAAGAACCGGAGTTGGAAGATGGAGAGAAACCTTTGGATTTATCGTCCTTGGGTGCGGAGGAATTAGTCGGAGTGGAGCTCAACAATTTATTTGAGCTGTGATGATTGGAAAAAGTCGAAACAGGGGCTTTCGGAGCGCGCGAAATTTCTTCCTTGCGCTCCCAGTACCGCTGATCGATTTGCTGAGAGAGGGCATGAAGGTCATGGATGTTATCAGGTTTGCCGTGACGAGTGATTTCGTCCTTGATACGATCTGGAAGTCCAATGTAGAAACTCTGGTGGAGAGCACTGGGTCCCCATTCTCGGACTTGGTTCGTGAGAGGGTTCCACTCAACGATGTACTTTGAGATTCACTGAGTGTCCTTCATGCGCAGTTGCTCAAGTTGAGCTTCTGCTTCAGCGACGGGGTCATGAGGGCCGAAGTTGGACTGTAGTTCATATAGGAAGGATTGCCAGTCTATCATCCAGAGAGGATGACAAGAAGGAGTGGTATCTCTGAGCAAGTCCGGCTCGAAGTAGTCGAGAGCCATCCCTTTGAGGTATGACTGTGCAAAGGTTACTCTGCTCCAGTCTTTTCGGAAAGCCTTCTCATTGGCTTGGAAGTTGATTTCGCATTGCACTATGAAAGAATGGAGTTTCTTCGGGTCTAACCTGTTGAAGGTGTCCGGTTCTCAGACTTTGGTTCTTGTGTCGCTAGCAGTACTCTTGTGACGGAGTGCTTGGCGAGTCATATTGTGAATGGTGTTAGCCAGTTGGTTGAATGGCTCAAAAGCCAAGGGGACGTCGTTGGCTTCCTCTTCTCTGGGTTCACGTCCGAAGAGGCGTTCGGAGTCCGGAGTGGAGGAGTCATTGCTGTCAGGATTGTCAGGGTCATCATCTCTGCCTCCACCTCCACCTCCTGCTCGTGCTCCTGGTAACGGAGTTTCAGGGCGTCTATCGCCCCAGTCATGTTCTTTGTTTTCCAGTAAGGTCCGGAAATGAGAGACTTCTGAAATTTGGTCTTCTGGGAGCAGAGTGAGTGGGGATGGGGCAGGGCCGGTGCGCCACCTTGCTGAGGCTGAAGGTGCGGCACGGTGGGTTAAGCTGACAAATTCACCTGGTACAGTGTGAGTGCTGCCAAAGGCAGACTGCAACATGTTGGTGCATGAGGTTCGGGTGGTACGTGTAGTCATGATGTGGAAGGGATTGTGACAAGAGGCAGTATGAAAATACTGACAAGTCCAGATCCTCCGGGTTCGAGTCCGGCGAGATCTGAGAGAGATGGTAAAGGGAAGCAGAGGTTCAACCAAAGTCGACGGAGGTGCAGAGGTGCAGAGGTGTGGGGTGCGGAGGTATGGAGGTGTAAGGACATTGGTGCAGGACTTATGTGTTGCGCCCTTGTCAAGTCCCGTGTCCTTGTATTTAGGGTAGAGAAAGAGGGAAATGAAGTCAGATTCAAGAGGAGGTGACTTAGTTAATTTTCATACTGAAGGTACGACAGAATAATACAGGGAATTATATAGTACTCGAATCCGGAGTAAGTCTGGATCCGGAACTACTACGCGAAGGTAATATACATCGGATAGTCAGGCTGAGTACAGAGTGCAGAACACAGCCGGAGAAGGCTGTAACGATCGGACAGCTGGAATGCAGACTATAATGGAAGAGGATTAATGAAGGTACAAGTTTGGAGTTACAACTCCGTGGATGTCCATTGTGATGTCCATTGCTCCTAGGTCAAGGGTTGTCTGAGAATACCCAGAGTTGTCCGGAGTTGGACTTGGGTAAAATCTGGGACGTGACAGAAAGATCCATCTTGCAGGTGAAAAGAGGATGGTTGAACAATGCTTCCACACATTTGAGAGAGTCACAATAGTAGAGGTGCATGGGATTCTTTGTTGGATGGGTGGTTGGAATGATTTGCAATTTCCAGGGGGGTCCTGAAGGAAGCATTTCCGCATGGGAGCATAGTTCCTTCACAGACTTAAATGAGAGCAGTAACATCTTTATCTGGGCAAGGGAAGATGATGTTAGAATTGTTCTGTGATCCAGCCAATTAAGACACATGGACATACCAGTTCAAGGGATAGAAAATCATTGATTGCCCTCATGCTGAGTTGTGATGTTAGGAGAAAGTTTGCCATCTGCCAGTCCTGAAGTGTAGAAAAAGGGTAATACAGGTTGAGCTTGCGATAAGTTGAGTAACTGTCCAGTTCGAAGCGAGCAATGAAGGTCTGTCCATTGCCCTTAAGCTGTTCAGCACCCAGGTGGCAGTTGACTATCCAATGTGATGTAGATTGCTCAACCAGTATTGCAGGTGGATTGAGTTCCGCTTTTATATCTTCAGATGGATGGTGAAGATCGTCATCTGTGTCTGTTGTGCCCATATCCCACTGTGTGGCAGAATCTTCCCCTATGCCTGCCATGGGATTTTCCTCCTCCAAGTGCTCTTGAGTCCGCCATGTATCTGTGGATTCTCTTGGGAACTCGGAAGCCATGTTGATACTGTCATCCTGTTGGGGAGCACAGATGATGACTTGCTCAATTGGATGATTTACCCTACAGGTGGAATTGGGCTGGGCGAGATGAAAAGTGATGCCCTTATTATTTGGAAAGAACTTGTAGCACTTGGAGCAGTTAGGCATTGGACTGAGAATACGTTACAGGGTCCACTTGTCAATTTTGCTTCAGAATCTTTGATGGTAGTTGGTTGAACTTTGCTGGGAGGTGCAGTGGGCATAGGGCAATGCATGAACATCGAAGTGATGATCAATTACACTGCCAGCGATCATGTGTAATATTACATAATGTATGATCATTCTTATTATACATCCACTAGGATTTTCTGAATGTGCTTATGCAGGTGGATATGACAATGTCCTACATGGCGGTTGACATCTGTACCATGGCTCAGTAGTGGCTGAAGATTGCAAAGAGCAATGACTATTGAGGGGAGTGCATGAGCAGTAAACCAGGACTTACGATAACGGTTGATAGCGGTCAGAGGATTGAACCCAACACATCCGCATTGATGGTCAAACTTCCCTATTTCATTGGCACAGCATGAATATGGGATAATCTCCTAATCAGCATTTGAAAACATTAGTCATGCAATAGGTGGACAAGCAGTGGGTAAGCACTTATGATTGTGGACAGGATGTGTTTGTACCCACAGTCACACCTTCCAATTTCATGGGTATTCATCTCCATGCTGTGTTGACAATAATAGAAGGGAAGACAGGGGAAGTTGAATTCATACTGATGACATAGTAGGTGGGTGAAGGTGGTATTGCGGGAAGAGGTCAGAGGGGGTGCATGAGCAGATCGGTGCTCAATGTTTGGTTGATGCAACATGAACGATGTCCTACTCAGGGAGTCAGTACATGAGTCCCATGAGAAGTGGACAAGCATTGGACTAGCACTTACAATAGCTTGAACAGACTGTAACAAAGCTCCAGACTGCTCTCGGCTTTACCCCAGACCAGGTTGCCACCCTCCCACCTCCCCTAGTCAAGATTCCTGAGTGCTCAATAGGAACCCAAGGGATTGGAATGAAATGGACCCATATTGATACTCAAACTTCCCTACTTGCTGGGTACTTGTCTGTCGCCCACAGTGCAGTAACAGTAGTATCAGGGAAGGGAGGGGGAGGGGGGTATTTCATAGCATGGCAGGTGGAGTTGTTGATAGCGATAAGCTGCAGATCACAGAAGTGGTATGGAGGAGGGACTTGGAGGGGCATGTGTCGATAGGAATGAAGGGATGGAGTTGGGTTCATAGCATAGCAGCAGTTGATAGAAGGAGGCTGGGGACCAAGGGAAGATTGATACTGCAGTTAAGGGATGAGTGAGTAGGGGGATAAGACAAAATGACCAGCAGGAAGGGGTGCAATGAGAGTAATGAATTCAGGGATCACTCCCATTGATAATGGTTCTCATTCATCTCTGAGTTCTGGCCTAGGCGAGATGTATCAGGTGAGGTGAACTTGAGGCGAACTGCTTGATGGTGGGTGTTGGGGCAAAAAGAGCTCAGTGTCAGTGGGCATGAAACAGGTTTTGCTTGAAGCATAGCATTATCAACAGTTGTTGACCCAATCCTCAATCAAGAACAGGATATTTGACCACACTGTTCTTGCTGACTCGCTGAATTTGGTGATGGTTAGAGTTCGCCTGGGCATGATGCGGCAGCCTGATTCAAGGAGTGATGTACACAATCTGACCTTTGGCAGTGCTTCAGCCATAAACAGATGTCACAGCAGTGGGATTGGAGTTTATATTGTAACTTCGACTTCATCCTGCATCCTGCATTCAGTCTTCATTCACAAATGACAGCCCCAGCGTCCAGCTCAACCTCCTGTGATGGTAACAAAATTTCTTCTCATCCCATCAATCTCTCAAATTTGACCTGCCCTTGTAGGTACCCTTGGTGCTGACTCATTGAACTTACTGGCCACACCCTCACCCATCCCTACCTCCCTCATTCAACAAGGAAGTGTCATATTGTCCTCTAATTTGGAGAGAAGAATCCTGGTGGCAATTGGGGCATTTAAAGTACCGAGGTCATTGTCTCATATTGCAATGCCATTTTCAAGTCACACCCATCATCCTTCAAAACTGAACATGTTGTTCACTTTCTCATCACCAGTGATACGTTCACACCAACAGGATCACATGGAGGTAAGAAAGTAACAAATTCTCCAACTGAACATATTCTGACGATTCCAGGCCAAAGACAGCATTAACAACAGCCTGAGCGACAATGACTCTGAGAAAGAAGAGGCACATCTTCTTCTTGAAGTTGTGAGGGCTCAATGCCATGTTCGTCAACTGGAGCAAGACACTGTTCTTGCCCAACTCCAGGAGAACACCGCAATTGGTGAACTGTACAAATTTCAGGCAGACCAGGCACATAAAAATTTGGATACAAGCGAGTGCAATCTCAGGTACCTTTGCAATGAGATTCACAAACATAGGATTTCTCTCGCTGGCCTCCCCTTGACCCACAAATGGTATCGCATGTTGAGTGATACCAGTTAGGGTATGTTCCTGTCACATTTACCTTCATAGTATGCTTTTATTGATCAGTGGTATGCTCTAGATCAAATATCTTCCAAAGTCTGAATTGTGCTATATTGTCTCATTTGTTTATGTTGCATACTGCATGCTAGTATACTCATGTTGTGTTTTACCTCCAAATCAATTCCATTTCTGAGTCACCTTGGCCTGATTGCATTTCGAGCAATGTTTCATGTAAATGACCCCACTGAATAAGTTCAAGAGTACAAACAGTAGCTATATACTCAGGCCCCTTATTGACTGTGTTTGTAGAATTGTGCGGCACTGTAGCATAGTGTCAGCACTGTCAAGCTTGTGTCCACTTGTGTCAGAGACCATATTTCTCCTTGTTGAACTCCGGCTGAGATCCAGAGGGTTTGATGTTTGATGGAACGAAGTCCATTCAGAGTTGATAGATAGGGGCTCCGACATTTGTCACTGACTAGTAGCGATGTCTGGAGATGTCAGAGGATGGAGGGGCCAAGGAGTGGAGGGGGTGAGGACATCGGTGCAGGACTTATGTGTCGCGCCCTTGCCAGACTCACGGGTCCTCATATTTCAAAGGGTCAGGGATTTTAAGGAGGAGATGAGGAGATCATAGGGAAGGAGCGAGATTGGAAGTAATAGGGCTTTAGTTGATTTTCGTACTATTCTACAACAGAGAATACAGAAGTGTTATATACACCAAAAGTC
>JBBPNA010000385.1:0-24382 GCA_038090555.1 Boletus subcaerulescens | reverse complement strand
GCAGCCTTGTTCTCAGACATTGCTGGCTTACCCACTACAATCTGTTGATTGATTGGGTTACAAGCAGCATCACATTCCGAACTCCTGCAGATGGGATGCCAACCCCGATATCACCCTCCGCACCTCCGAGCATCCCTTCTCTGTCACTAGCCGACACTCCTCCCTTAGAACGCTCTCTGGACCCACCTAAAGCTCCCGGACTTCCAGCTCCTCATATCTCGTTCGTAAATGCAGTCGCATTTCATCAAGCTTGTAAGGTGGAGGGCTCTGTCCAGTTCTCTCTTTCCCTCCAATCTACTGAAGACATCTCCACCCGCTCTGCTTCCTCCTCTGTTGCTCCCTCTGACGAGGAGATCAACCTCTCCAGTGTTCCTTCTGAATACCATGACTTCACAGACATCTTTAGCAAGCAGAAGGCTGACACCCTTGCACGTCATCAACCTTATTACTCCAAGATCGATTTAGAGGAAGGAGCAGAACCACCTATCGGAAAGATCTACTCCGTCTCCATGTCAGAGACCATATTTCTCCTTGTTGAACTCCGGCTGAAATCCGGAGGGATTGATGTTTGATAGAATGAAGTCCAGAGGTAGTAGACCAACTCCAAGGATAATGGAACGAAGTCCGTTTGGAGATGATAGATAGGGGCTCCCACGTTTTTCACTGACTAGTAGCGATGTCCGGAGATGTTGGAGGATGGAGGGGCCAAGGAGCGGAGGGGGTGAGGACATCGGCGCAGGACTTATGTGTCATGCCCTTGCCAGACTCACGGGTCCTTGTATTTCAAAGGGTCAGGGATTTTAAGGAGGAGATGAGGAGATCATAGGGAAGGAGCGAGATTGGAAGTAATAGGGCTTAAGTTGATTTTCGTACTACTCTACAACAGAGAATACAGAAGTGTTATATACACCAAAAGTCCAGAGGAGATCTGGGTCTGTAAATACTGCGCGAGGCGATGTACATAGGAGCAGAATGATGATCAGAGCGGAGCACGGAACACAGCCGGGGCGGGCTGTACCAATTGACAGGTGAAATACAAGCTAGAGCTGAAGGGGGTTGATTAGAGGTACAGAATTCGGAGGTACAGGTCCGAGGTATGTCCGTTGACTTGAGGTCAAAAGTACTCCGAGGTATTCCGGAGTTGGAACAGAGTTGGACTTGTCAAATATCTTGGTCTGAGGTAAACAGTGTTCCGAGGTATTCCGGAGTTGGCTGGAGTTGGACTTGGTGGATTTCTGGGTCGTGACACTCCACCACTGAACAACAATCCCTCCGTGACTTCCTGGACGAACACCTCAAGATCAGATTCATCAGACAATCTACGTCTCCACACGCAGATCTGGTATTGTTTGTCCAGAGGAAAGATGGATCCCTTCGACTTTGCGTTGACTTCCGAGGATTGAACAAAGTCACACGAAAAGACTGCTACCCTCTTCCCCGCACCTCCGACCTCCTTGATGCCCCCTCTGGAGCCAAGATCTACACCAAGATCGATCTCCGGCATGTGTACCATCTGGTCCATATTGCGGAGGGCAATGAGTGGAAGACCTCCTTCCACACTCACTAAGGCTCCTTTGAGTGGTTGGTCATGTTGTTCGGACTTACCAATGCTCCGGTGGCCTTCCAGCGGTTTGTAAACACCATCTTTGCAGATTTGCTAGATGTTTTTGTTGTGGTTTACCTTGACGACATTCTGATCTACTCCCATGACATGGAATTGCATCGTAAAAACATCCAAGAAGTCCTCTGGCCACTCCGAGCTAATGGCTTGTATGCCAAGCCAGAGAAGTGCGAATTCCATGCCCACATGGTCGAGTACCTTGGATATGTACTCTCCCCTACAGGCTTCTCCATGGCCTCTGACAAAATCAAATCAATCCTGGACTGGCCTGAGCCTAGGAAGGTCAAGGACATTCAGTCCTTCCTGGGCTTCGCCAATTTTTATTGTTGTTTCATCCAGGGTTACTCTGACATAGTGGTTCCTTTGACCCGCCTTACTCGCAAGGAGGTCACTTGGGACTTTTCCGACGTCTGTCGGAAGTCCTTCCAACGACTCAAGGATGCTTTCACCTCTGCTCCAGTGCTAGTTTACTGGACTCTGAACGTCCCCATCACCATTGAGACTGATGCCTCTGACTATGCCATTGCTGGCATGCTCTCCATCACAACTCCGTCTGATAAGGAACTTCACCCCGTCGCGTTCTTCTCCCGGACTTTGACCAGAGCAGAATTGAACTATGACACTCATGACAAGGAGTTGCTGGCAATCTTCGAGGCATTCAAATCCTGGCGACATTACTTGGAAGGCTCTCCAACCCCTATAGATGTCCTTACGGACCACAAAAACCTTGAATATTTCTCCTCCACGAAGCTCCTAATGCGCCGCCAAGCCCGTTGGTCCAAATATCTTAACCAATTCAATATGGTTGTTCAGTACCGACCTGGTAAGCTTGAAGCAAAACCGGACACTTTGACTAGACGCTGGGACATCTACCCCAAAGAGGGGATAAGGATTTCGCTTGAGTCAACCCTGACAATTTTAGGTTGATTTTTGCCCCTGAACAGCTTGCGACCTCCCTCCAAGGCACCATTCTAGAAGCTCCGTTACTCTGCGCATCCACGCTAATCGACATAGAGCAACTCCAGTCCAATATCCTCTCCACACTCCCCAGTGATCCTGTCACGTCACCCCTCCTGTCCTCCACATCACTCAATCCACGATGGAGCATCAACTCCAAAGGATTCCTCCTATGGGACAACCGTATCTATGTCCCAGATGCTAACAACCTCTGACTCCATATACTCTGGATATTCCATGACCATCCAACCACAGGACATTTCGGTCAGAATCGTACCCTGGAGCTCATTCATCGAGAATATACATGGCCGAAAGTCCGGACTTTCATAAAAGATTATGTTAGCTCCTGTACAGCCTGTGCTCGTGCAAAGACTCCTCGTCATTGTCCTTACAGTCTCCTGAAACAACTTCCGGTTCTGGAGAAACCATGGAACTCAATCTCCATGGACTTCATTGAACAGCTTCCCCCTTCGGAGGACTATACTGCCATCCTTGTGGTAGTCAACAGACTATCAAAACAATGTATCTTTATCCCAACTCATGATACGATCACCTCCGCAGGACTCGCCAAGTTGTTCCTCATCCACGTCTTCTCCAAGCACAGAGTTCCCTCCCATGTCACCTCCGACCGGGGCTCCAAGTTTGTTTCGCACTTCTTCCGATCTCTCGGTAAAGCTCTTGATATGTGTCTCCACTTTACCTCTGGATATCATCCAGAGGGGGATGGCCAGACAGAATGAGCCAATCAGACACTCAAGCAATACCTCCGGATTTATTGCAGCTACCAGCAAGACAATTGGTCCGAACACTTGCCCCTCGCAGAGTTCGCCTACAACAATGCTCCTAGTGCTACCACTGGAGTATCTCCGTTCTTCGCCAATAAAGGATACCATCCAAACTTCTCCGTTCACTCTGATCGCGATCTCACCTCCTCCACAGCAAAATCCTATGTCATGGACTTGGACGAACTCCATGAGTTCCTCCGATCGGAGATGCTAGAAGTGCAAAAACGCTACCAAGGACCAGCAGACAAATGATGAAGTCCTGCTCCGAACTTCCAGGTCGGCAATCAAGTAATGCTTAAGGCGAAATACCTCCGTTCCACACAACCATCCAAAAAGCTCTCCAAGAAGTTCCTGGGCCCCTTCAGCATTATTGTGAGGCCTGGTACTCTCTCCTTCACTCTCTGTCTGCCCGAATCTATGAAATCCATACACCCTGTGTTTCATGTCTCACAGTTAGAACCCACAACTTCAAATACCATTCCGGACCGCATCCAACCTCTGCCACCTCTGGTTGAGGTTGAAGGCGAACCCGAGTACGAGATGGAAGAGATATTAGACTCCAAGATTGATAGGAGAAGGCACCATTGCCAACTCCTGTACTTGGTACATTGGTTAGGATACAAGGCAACTGACGAAGAAACTTCCTGGTTACTCACTATGAAGTTAGGACATACAACGGACTTTGTCTCAGACTTCCATTGGAAGTACCCAGACAAGCCCAGTCCGCTCCTCACTTAAATCACTCCATTTTTCCTTTTCTTTCTCTCTGACTCTGCTTATATTATATGAACAAAGAAAACTACCTATTCTACAGTAATTTCCTTACTTCCTTCTCCAACCTCCAGCTGGAGTTCTCCCTCCTCTCCGTGGTCAACTCCGCCAGCTCCTCCTCCAGGACATCCTCTTCTTCCTCTGCTGACTCCTCCCATCCGAAGGCCTCTGTCGTCTTCAGATCAGTGAGCTGTGCCAGAAGGGTGTTCTGCCTCTCGAGGTGCTGATTTTGCTGCATCAGGACACTTCGGATGTCTTGGACCGTCTCAATGAGAATTGTCCCCAACTGGGACCACGACTTGACCTCCAGCTCCTTCTCGTCTTCTGAAACCTCCGCCATGGCCTCCAAGGTCCTCTTCTGCTTCTTCAACACACCAGCCTCGCTGTCCACACACCTCCTCTGCTTCTCTGACTTCACTGCTCTGGGGCGCTCGCACTTCACCTTTGCCTCTCGGCACTCCAAGCACGATGACCCCTTACTGGGCCCAGCTTCACACTCAATCCCCCGGTGCTCGCACCTCCTGCACTGCGGCAGTGCTTGTCCTTTTCCCTTATTGGCGCCCTGCTGCACCTTTATCTCCACAGCCTAAAAACTCCGTTAGCCAAAGACTACAGGGACCGAAGGGTTACTCACCCGCTTGCACGCTGCCTCCTCAGCCTCCGTCCTCTGGCGCTCCTCTGCCTCTTCTGCCGCTCGACGCTCCTCTGCCTCACGTCTAAGGCTCTCCTCTTTGCGTGCCTTTGCGCGCCTCCGACGCTCCGAGAATTTGACCTCCGACATCTCGTCATTGTCGTCTTGGTGCTCCAAGAGACGGGTGTCTGGCCACTGTTTGATGTTTGCAGTAGAGTTTGACATCAGGAGTTTGTTGGTGTCCAACCAGGATGTACCCTGCCTTTATATACAGACATCAGCGGAGTTCCAATTCCGTTCATTAATCTGTAGGTGGACCACATCATGTGACCTCAGAGAAAACACCTCCACATGGACTTTCCACTCAGGGGTTTTCCTGACAGGCCTCGAGGGCTCAGCCTAAAAGGGGGATACTGTCACGACCAAGAAATTACCAAGTCCAACTCTGGTCAACTCCAGAGTACTTCGGGGGAACCTTGACCAAGGAGTAACAGACATCTACGGAGTTGCGACTCCATACTTGTACCTACATTAATCTTTTTCCATTCTAGTCTACATTTTCACCTCCTGATCGGTACAGCCTGTCCCAGCTGTGCTCCGTGCTCCATTGTTCATCATTCTAATCCAATGTACATCGCCTTCACACATTAGTCTCGGATCTGGACTTCTTCTGGGTTTCAAGTAGTATATAAGTCCCCTGTAATATTCTGTTGTACCTTCAGTATGAAAGTTAACTAAGTCACCTCCTCTCGAGTCTGACTTCATTTCCCTCTTTCTCTACCCTAAATACAAGGACATGGGACCTGACAAGGGCGCGACACATAAGTCCTGCGCCAACGTCCTCACATCTCTGTACCTCCGCACCCCACACCTCTGTACCTTTGCACCTCACACCTCTGTACCTCCGCACCTCCGCACCTCTGTACCTCCACACCTCCGCACCTCCACACCTCCGTACCTCCATCGACTTTGGTCGGACCTCCATCCCCTTTACCTACCTCTCTTGGATCTCGCCAGACTCGAACCCGAAGGATAAGGACTTGACAATCGTGCGTACTGTGTATACATGTCCCGGTCTGTGAATCTACATTTTACAAGGTGAGAGAGGTTCTGAAAATGAGAAGATTCTTACATGTTTACATAGTATGCAACCCAATCTTCAATGTTGTGGTCTGTGCGAGCAAGTGATTGACCGTGGTGAAGAAGCGAGTCAGTTCGACCCTCAGCAAACACTGGAATGAGATAACAAGCTTGGATCACGAGCACAGGGTCAATGAACCCAAATGCTCCTGGTGAGTCAGGCACAAATCCTATCTTTGGGAGCCGTGCCTTTTCAATGCTCCACCGGTGGCCAGGGACCCCTCCAAACCAGCGAATCCAAAGTACATCCTTTGTATACTCTCATCCGTTGTAACGGAGATGGAACACAAATGCAGCTAATACCTGCACATACCAAAAAGGATGGGCATCAAGTCCATCCTCACAAGAGTGTAGCATGACCACTCTGCCATGACCAGGCTGTAGAGTATCATATGCATGCCATATGTTGTATGTAGTAAAGTTGAATTGGACCCGCCTCAGCATAGGGATGCGGTTGAGTCTGTTGATGAAGTGGACAGATTCACGATCATCTGGGGTGAAGGCACATTCATCACCATCATAATCTAGGTCACATAGACGAGCGAGAAGGTGATTTTTAAGCTTTGGAATGAAGCCCTAGACAAAGCTGGGATCGTGGTTCATACTCCAGGCTAGCTTCTAAGGAACTCACTTGGATTGCAGGATTGCCTGAGTGTTCATGCAGAAACTGAGCCAAATTGACGGTATGGCAGGTGTTCTGAGCTAGGTGGTATCTTTCAGA
This sequence comes from Boletus subcaerulescens, assembly GCA_038090555.1. Lineage (NCBI taxonomy): Eukaryota > Fungi > Basidiomycota > Agaricomycetes > Boletales > Boletaceae > Boletus > Boletus subcaerulescens. The sequence continues at coordinate 17,756 of JBBPNA010000385.1, read as the reverse complement.
TAGATTCCCATTCTCGCTTTGCTTGGCCTCAGCTTCCTGAAAGTGTTACAAACACCCCTATTTTTCCCCTATTTTTCCTTATTTTTCTAGACGCTCATTCACTCACAATCCACCAAATACTCCAATAACCCCTATGTTCGCTCACTCGCTTACTTTCCCACAAAGCCCAACTTTCTCCCACGATATTGATCTTGCAGTGACGCGCTCTAGATTAACATGCGACACGCCTCATGCGCGCCTCATGCCTCCTATTCAACACATGCCTGCACAGGTATGCTTATCCTCCAATAAACACGCAACTCATGTTGCCTCATGTTTCCCAGTCTCAGACCTAGTAATACAAGTATAGTATCTGTAGATAAGCACTGCACGGTCTGTGCATCTGTACTAGTAGTATAAATACTATAGCCAAGTAGTACAAGACTCTCCAGTCTTGTTCTCTTGGAGTTTTCCCAGAACATCCTCACTAGTACTCTTGCGACTACAAACACTAGACCCTTTGGTGGGTTCTGGTCGTTTCAGAAAGTAGATCCTATTGGGATCCATCTCGCGGCATGCACGAGTTTTGCGTCTCTCTTGCTTGGAGAGTTGGCTCAATGAATCATGCTTGTTCATGCTTTGGTAAAAGCTCTTCAACTTCCAGTGAGCGAGTTCTCCCTTGAAGAACATTAATGATGTATTCTTCTACATTCCCTAGGCACTTACGATCTGAGTGGTATATGAATCAGTGGGTTCCAATGTCTTGATCATGTCCACATAGTGACCAAGGGCATGTATTTTGTATGTCTCCAGGTTGAATGTCTTCTGACGTGCCACACCACTTGCACCTTTGCAGGTAGTCTTGGATGTGTCATTGGCTTGGGTCTTCAATTTGGCCTCTGCACGTCTACAACGTGCAGCAGTCTCTGAAGGCAGTTCAGTAGTCTTGAATAAGGAACAAGTATAGTCCTTAAACTTCCGTAGCTGCTGTCCAAGTAGCCTTGTCGCTTGCTCTAACAATTTGATGGAATCGTCCGTGTGCATGTGAAGCTTGGCAAGGGCATGGAACTGTGCAAGACGGAATAACATGACACGCACAATGTCATCATGTTCCAGTGGAAAGAGGCCCTCGAATACAGGGACTGCACACTAGATTGAAGTTCAAGGAGCTGCAAATGAAAGAATTGTGACAATGACCTATCTGCACTACATTTTCAAAATGCCATGCAGCACACTGTTGCATCTCGGAGACATCAGGCAGAAAGCGGCAAATAGACTCAAACACGAAGGAAGGGATATCATGGAAGCTGGAATGAGCGTGATAAGATCAGGCACCAGAAAGATATTTGCATTGACTTTACCAGGCATTGACTACTTCAATGGCATCTCAGTTCATGGCATACAGCAAATGGAAGAGGTGTCTTAAGATTGTCTTGACAACCCTGATTTCGAGCTCATGCATGAGGTTGCAGTCAATATTAAGAATACATTGCAACCCAGAGGACCAAGAATGTCGGCAAATGTATTCTTGGTGATCGTCTCAGACTCATCATTTGCTGGATGATTCAAGTAACACTTACAAAGGTTGGAATAAGCGACAGATCCTTCAGATAGTGCTTGGGGATGGTGCCTTTGATGGGAGACCCAAACTTATAGATTGCGTCACATGCACGTCTTACCCGATCTTGGAAATATTGCCGAATCTTGGCTGTTCTTGCAGTAAAATCTGCCAGTAGACCCATGCGGGCAAAGTCGGATTTCGGAATGAGACAAGAGGGACAGGGACAAATTCCCTTGTCTCGAATGGTTGCCAAAAGGACTCTACCGAGGGTTGTCAGTCAGGCAGTAGGTCTTGAACAGAGAAAAGCATACTTCTCAGGATAGTCTGCTGAATAGGTAAAGAGACGAGGAAAAATTCGGCGCTACACGCCATCATGGCATTGCACAATGATACCATTCTTGTAGGCCTCGACAAACTCCTCATCCAACAGGATCTTCCAAACAGCGTGGAAGAGCTCACACTTGCAGTGCATCGGGGTGTCAGAATTATTCTTCTTCTTTGTCAGACATGAGATGAAACCAACTATATTTTGTGAAAGCTACCGGTTTGTAAGTATGAGTGATGCTATGATGTTCCATTCAATGGCATACCTTTGGAATGAAGGCCATGAGGTGGCATGCCCCGGATGTAATTGATTGTGCACGGATATACTTCAAGAGGTTCCCAAGGGGTGAGTGGACTGGCCATGCTGAAGCATGACCAAACTGAGCAAGGTATGTTGAGTCCGATGAAAACATTATTGCAGCAATGACTCACTCCAAATTACAGCCAGCTGGACAGTGCTGTTTTTGAAGATCATCGTGAGCTTGGATCCACGTGTCAGAAGTGTAGAGCTCATCATGTATCCGTTGCTCAACCCCACTTGATTGCCATTTCCAGATCCGTTTGAAGGGTGTAAAGTGAAACAGCTTTGAGAATGGATGAGAGAATGCTGCACACACCACTGCAGTTAGATTGCAATGAAAAAATCTGGGGATGGTAAAGTCTTGTCCATTTCCAGTAGGATTTTTGTCACGCGTGGGCACAGATATAGTCACAGAGGATTCCAACCAGCCATCCTTGCAAAAAGGATTTTCCAGGTGCACATCATTCTCTGAGTCATCAAAGCGTTTCAACTAGGTACTGGCATTGAACCCTATCAGATCGGCAGGGCAGAAGTCCTTGGCAGTTATCACTGAGTTGGCCAGGTGAGTCACTTCAGCTGCTGATTTTTGACCACTTCCTGATAGCATCTAGCTCATTAGTTTCCAAATTGATATTGATTTCCAGGGCCAGGGTGGGGTAGGAGGCATGGGAAAGGCTGGTGCAGTTGCTTGCTGGGTAGCGGCAGAGGGTTGGTTGGATAGTTCTTCAAGGGTGAGGAAGGAGTCGGGATCCTGTGAGGGTCGGTGGCGGTACTCTCGAGCTATACCAAAGATATTGAAAGCGGTGTGGAAGGAGTCGAACACGTGTAAAATGACGCAAGGGATATGTGGGAGTGGAGCAGGATCCACGAGAACTGGGAGTGCTGGCTCTGGCAGGACATCCCTAAAGCGAGTGGGCAATTGTCATGTCTGAACAGGTCGGCGTGAATCTGCCATCTCCAGACTGTCACTAGACATGTGTTGTTCTTGATTATCCAACACAGGATCCATCCTCTGACCCAAGCTTGATGATGGGGCAGCGGCACTGGATGCCTCTGAGGCAACAGGATAGGGTGTCGACAAGTCTGAGTGGGATGTAATGCCAAGGTTTGCGGACTCAACGCATGGTCTCTTGGATAACCAATCAGAGAATTGGTGCAAGGACCGCTTTACTCGGGGACGAGAGGCATAAGCCTCATAATGTGGGCAGCTCAAGCGATGCAGAGAAACTGAATGACTGCTGTCAAAGGATCGCTGACATGGATCCACACTGCACCTAAAACAAGCGTCCATTAAGATAATGGTCAGGCAGAGCAAAACCAAGAAAACCAAGATAATGAGTCACTGAGCGCACATGCAATGTGTTTGCAGCAACGAGGAGAGCCACTGCTGGCATAGGACTAAAGTCAACTGTCACACCGGTGGCACGGAGCCTTCCCAAAAGGCCAAGTCATGTTGGCACTGCGCCAACAAGGAAAATTCTTGACATAAAGTGTATCAACATTACTATGGCATAGGCATACAAATGCTACTGGTGATACAGGTATGTATTGCAGTGCTAGTCCTCATGGTCTCACTTCAGTTTCCTTACAGATCATCCACTCAATTCGTTGCCAGACTCGTCGCTGGAGCAACCACTACTGGACTCCACATCGGTCTGGACCACCCCCTCAATCTCTGAGTGGCCGACATAGGGCGCGATGAGGTTGGCATCACATTGAGAGAATGTAGCTGGGCCAAGAGATCAATCTGTGTCATGGGCTATCAGATGCAATTTCATGCTCACCTGCTGTTTCCTGGCGCTGTTTGACAACATGTTCAGCACCTTCACAGATTCCATTATCCAACAAGTGGTTCTGGCACATTCCTTCATCCAGGACAATCATGCGACTGTCCTTGAGATTGGAATCCTCGAGGAATTGCACAGCGGTGCTGTCTGAAATAAACAATTGTTTCCAAAGGACCAGGACAGTGAGATTTCTACGGCCAAGAATCTCCTTCAACAGACCCAGGAGTGTGTGAACGGTGGACAGATAAAGCAATAGGTGAGTTATCTGCATCAGGTGCTCAAGCCCAATCAAACTCGCAGTTGGGGACCAGGTTGCCCAGGCATTACTCAAGTGAAGGTGGATCATGGAATGAAAGATTGGAACATCTGGAAGGTAAATGACCCTTGTGTTAAAGATGGCTGACAGGTCTACATGAAGAACCGCAAGACAAGTCAAGCTCAAGAGTGGTTTCAAGATGGGGTTCTTACCATAGAGATGGCAAGGAAAGTGCATATTGAGGCTCTTGATACAGGTGCACAAAGTAAGAATGGCCATGGCAGTATCCAGGCCAACTGCCATGCTTAGGCAAAGGCCTTCAACTGTATTCAGAGCAAACTCTGGACGACTGAGGATTGACCGCAAGAACTCTTTTGTGCACTTGTCTGTTGTCAGACACACCACACAGTAAAGGTGAGGCTCCAGCCTGATGATTGCACTTGTAAGCTAAGACTGCTTGTACAGGACCTCAAATCTACATACCACACGTGAACCTGCTTTGCGACCATCAGGCATCCATATGCCATTTTGCACAGCACAAGCAGAAAGATCATCCGTTTCAAGTTTACAAGAAAGTCCATGTGAAGGCATGGCAAAGAGGTGGGTGATGCAGGGTGCCATCATACCTCTGCCTCCTTATCGCTCCTTTTTTAACACCTCTCCTTTGCATGGATCAAATGAACTTCTGTCTTGCCCCGCAAAGGGTTACTCCGTTGGTTTCACTCAGCAAATGAGAAAAAAAAATTACCACAGTACATATTTGGGGTACATATTGTAATTTCTTTTTGTCTCCTTGACAGGGAAGATGGCAAACTTGAGCTAAGATCCACAGCGATTTTACCGCAGTATGTATTGTGGTTTATTTTTCCTTGATCCCATGACAGGGTAGACAGCGAGCTGAAGCTAAGATTAAGCGCAAGTTCATCCCATGTCTGCATATCACAGATGTTGCCCTTTGCAGAGATTACATGGACATCCTCCTCGCCTCCCAGACAGTCCACGTACAAATTCAGTCCATTCAGCACAGGTTATCCCATTGGTTTCTCTTAGCAACTGAAACATCAATTTCAGCAGCGGTATGTATAGACATTCAGTATTTTTTTTTTGTTGTGTCCAGGACAGGGTAGATGCAGTGAGCCCAAGCTGAGATTGAGCTCCATTTTACACCGGCATTGTTGTGTCGAAGTGTAGATGCAGTGAGCCAGAGCTAAAATTGAGCTCCAATTCATGCCAGCATCGTTGTCTCCAGGACAGGGTAGATGCAGCAAGCTGGAGCTAAGATCAAGCTCCATTTCATGCCAGCATTGTTGTTTCCCAGGCCAGGGTAGATGTAGCAAGCCTGGGCTAAGATCGAGTTCCAATTCACGCTGGCACTGCCTACACAGAATCACTATATTTTCCTTGTTTATTCATGTATCCTGATGATGTCATGTTTAGACTCTATACTCGGAAGCTAATAAGTGTGCAATGGACAATATAACATTCCCGTCATCCCTGGACTTTGTGATCGGCCAACAGAATGAACTTTTCTGACCAGAAGTGTGTCATTTGTTGCCCTGGACCAGGAAAACGAACTGTGTAATCATGGGTACTACATAAACGGTAGACCAATCACAGTTGTTGGATTGTCAAGATACATGGAATGGTGCACGATAAGTGTTACAAATTGTACTTCCTCCTCCATGGGCTTCTCCATGCCTCAACAACCTAGAACTCCTCCTTGATGGAATACTATGCAAGCATGAGTTTAAGTGGATTGAATGATTCTACACAACCACACACCTTAAGCTGGTCCCCACACTCAAGGCAGTACCAGGGATTCTCGCGGTGCATCTTCACTGCTTAGGCCCTTGCTATTTCCAAGGCACACAAGACCTCTTCACAGAAACCCAGAACGCAGGCAGGGGGGATATCAAAGACCATGCAAAGCCATTCTGGCATGACCAACTCGAAGCGGTCTATCGTGATGATATCAAGGTGCCACCCATTGCAAAACAGCCACCCAGTGGAGTGGCTGTGACAATTTTTCCTGCCAACCAAAGTCGGGCTGGAGTTGATCAAGTCTTGCTAGCAGCTGAGCGAACATTGGATAAGGTATGCACCATTGATTGTAGGCTGTCTGTCGAACCATGGAGAAAGGGAAGTATGCATGCACCATGATGACACTGTCATCTCTCTAAAAGCTTGTCAGTCCAGCACAATTTTTATTCTTTGCACAAATTCATCATCACACATGATGCAACGTCAAGCAAGGATCAGATCAGTCAGATCTAAGGGCTGGCTTTGGCAACAAAAAACCCCAGGCCCTGAGCCTGTTTGCATCACCCCACCGCTTACCAGTGATCCTGATTGTGTCGTCCCCACTTCGGATGACCGGATGGATCTCTAGTTTATTTTTTTTAACTCTTATCATTGTCTCGGGATGGCTTCCGGAAAACACAAATGTGTAACTCCAAGGCATGTCCCTAACCCTCTGTAAGTGTCCTGCTTATATGATCTGTTCGAAAACCAAAGTTCACCCAATGTTGGGCTCTTCGTCATCCTCACTGCCTTTGCCTGTGCCGGCGCATAGCTCAGGGGCGAACCCTTTGCCAGCCGACTCTCCACCATCTTCTCAGAACAATGGCCAAGACATGCAAGCCCTCAAGAGACGTGTTTGTGCACTCGAAGTTGAGAATGCACACATGCTGAGCAAGATCAGCAAGAAGCTGTGAGTGATTGTCATGTACTCAGAAAACCGCTACATTGGTCGTTTTCAGAATTCATAACTTGAGAAGGGAGGGGTGAGCGGTTCGATGCCTCGTCACCCTTGTCGAGCCCGTATCAGACATGATTGCCAAGCATGATCAGCGGCAGCTATGTCTGGCTGAGGACGGAGGCATGTTGGCAATGGTCCAGTCGGAGTCCACTCCTGAGTAAGTCCTATTTGTTGCAACCCAGCCCATAACTAATGATAACCTGCCAGGCAGCAGTGATTGTACAACAACTTCAAGAAACTCATTCAATGGTGCCCGATAATTGCGAAGTTGTTGGATGCTGGGCTCCTCAATTTGTTTGCTTTCTGTGAGGTGAGTCCATGCTATGGTGTCGAGCGGTGGGATCATATTGCAACTTGATCAGGTACAGGCTGGCTGTGATGGTGCCAGGGGAGACAATGCATCAACATTGAAAAGTGAAGTGATTCATTGGATCACAGCAAACACTGAATGCATTGAGCCACTGTTGTCATTCCATGATAAAGAAACGCGTGGGATGAACCACACCTTAACTGGATGCCTCCTCTGCCCAGTCAACTATGACTGGGCCAATCCTAAGTCAGTATGGCCTAGCAAAGAATGCTCAAAGACTAATGGCCTCATTGACAGCATGCGCGCATCCATACAAGACTATCACCCAGACTTTCGCATCACTGCATACAGCTGCGGGAATGATCAGATTGGGGTCAGGATGGAACACGGTGGTATAAATAGTGTGCAGTGGGTTGGTCATGCTGCTCTCATGGTTCCACTCATTGAAGTCGATCTTGTCTCCCTTAAATCCTCTTACCAGGGTGTTAATATCTACATTACAAGTAGCTACTTCATTAGGGAATGTAAAGAAATCCTCGAATGGATGAGTCATTTGTGATGACATCATGGGGGGTGTGTTTGACTTGAGGTAGTGACTCATTACCGGTGCCTTCTGGCATGTCATAATGCCATTTGACAGCTTTCGGCTATGAGGAACTGCTTCACTCAGGATCAGTAATGATTTCAGGCTCCGCCCTTCTTTCCATCTACATTACGGAAAACAAGGTATGTGCCTTCCTTATGTTCTTCTATGGATGCTAAGTTGCACCACAACCATCCTCATCCTAGGAGAATGTCAGGCAGGCATGTCTCAGATATCCAGAAATCACCATTAGATATTAAACCATGTACTTCTAGGTCTAGTTGTGGAATATATCCATTTAGCTCACTCTTGTGTCTGCTTGCATCTGTAAGTACAATACTCTCATTCATATCAGCAGGAATGCCTATGTACTGCTGCCAAACCAAGTGTTTGATTAGGTTTACCTTGCTTCCTGAATCAAGTATTGCTGGTACCTCGTGTTTACCAAATTGGGCAGTTACACGGAGTAACAGTATGCCAGAAGTACTGCTGTCAGGGTCAATTCCCATGTGCTGTGCTGTCACATGTGGCATATTGGTGACAGCTACTAACTTCAGTTTTATTTGGTTTATGAGCAGTGCACTCAAATTGCGTGAGTTCCCCAGGATTTCTCCAGCAGTGAGACTTACTGGGGTACATAGGATCTTGTTAAGGACACTGTGTGAGTCATTTGTAAGGGATAATTCTGATCTTCAAGTCATAGGTGATTTATCTATATCGGGTATAGTCAGCTGTGCTAAGTGGTGTTCAGGGTAATAGGTATGGGGTTTCGCGTTATCTCGCTTCACTCCTTCTCCCTTCCCTTTCACTGCCTGCATCCCATCTCACATCCGCACATCCTTCATGTGCGGTGCATTCACATCAGCGTGCGTTGTAGCACGCGGCCTAGGCTCAGCAGCTGGTGCTGACAAGGTGTGTTTCGGTTCCATCTCATTCGTCTTTGGTTTTGGTGAGTCACGCTTTCACTCTGTGTGAGCATTTACTGACAGCTCTTTCTTCTCAGCCCGGTCTCATTGTTTCATCACACTAGGGACAGGTTGAGATGTTGGGGATGTTTCTCTGGTAAGTCCCTTATCGTTTCTGATTGATTCTCGTTGATTACTGATGTGTACTTGTCGTTCAGACTGGAATTTCCTGGCTGGCAGTGTTGTGTATTTGCTATGGACCACTAGATTCAAACAGACTCAGGTTTACCCATATTACATAATCAGATAGATAATCTTTGCTCGGATGCATAGATTACACCTCAGTTCTGACTCATATCAATACTGAGGTGAGACCCATTCATTCATACAGTTTATCTTGTACTCATTATGTTTAGTACCTTCTACAGGTATACAATATAGTTCTGACTCGTATCAGTACTGAGTACCTTCTACAGGTTATGAGCCTCTTTGTGCTGAAGCTCTGAACACGTGCATATATTCGCTTAAATCATGCATACATTCTAGGGAATAACACAGGTATAGGGCACCTGCGGTGGGTCTCGGGTGCGGGTATCAGGTAGGTACAGGTACAGGTAGCACTGTTGTGCACCCATACCCTGACCCATACCCCAGTATGGGTCAAAGCTAGAGTATGTACCATAAACAACCTAAGTATGGCAGTGTCAATCAATCAACCCTAACACTTAAACTAAATTGTGACATCAAATTTCAACACTGCAATTCTGTGACTGGCAGGATTCCTCCCTCATCCCCACCCCTCATCCACAGTTGGAACCATGTAGCGACTTGGGTTCTTGGCCTCCACGAAGTGCAAACTGAGCGAGAAGGCTCAAGCAGCACTTGATGACAGCACCACTGGCACAGGCACCAGAAAACATAAAAAGTCCTTGAATGGCAGCACAGTGTCAGCAGTGAAAAAGGCTCGTGTTGACCAAAAAGACAGTGTACCCACTGTTGCAAAGCCGGCCAGAGACAGCACTCAGGGTGACTAAGGACATGGCACATCCAAGTCTGTGTCTCGTCAAGCCACTGTGCATACTGAGGAGGAAGAGGATGCCCTACATGGAGACGTAGAAGTTATTGATCTTAATGTGGATGAAGACACCAACAGCAACTCACCTGAAATAAACCCAGAGGCCGAGCTCAAGCAGCTCATGACTGAATGGACATTGCCAGTATATGCCTTTTTTCAACCATGATCCATGGTCATTGATGTTGATGGACAGTCAGCCCATGACTTCAAATGTGCTGCACGTAACTGCAAAGTCAAAGTTCACCATTATACAGACAAAAAGGATGCCCGATCGACCAGTAACTTATGAAAACATGTGAAAGTTTGCAAAGGCTGGGGTAAGGAGATATTGGTGACCGCCGATGAAGCCAAGAATGCTGATGAGGCAAAGACGGAGATTATCGGAACGTTTCTGCGCAATGGTACAATCACATCAGCATTCGAAGAAAAGGGAAAGGGACAGGTTATATACTTGTACCACCAGCATACTCATGAGGAGACACAGTACGAGTTCTCATGTCTAACTCAGATGTGACCTGTGTTGACCCATTCTCAGTGCAGAAATAGTGCAATGGGTATCTGAGGCAGTACGGCCCTTTGAGATCGTCAACGATTGAGGATTCCGTGCCTTGATGAAGATGGGGCGGCCAGAGTACTATCTGCCCTCACCAGCAACTGTCTCGCATGATGTCTGATTGGTCTTTACATGCATGTGGCAGCACGTACAAAAGATGCTGCAGGAGTACAAGGGAAGAATCAGCTTTACCATGGATGCATGGACCTCACCAAATCACCACTCATTTGTGGCATTTTGCATTCACTTGGAGCACGAAGGGAAGCCATTGGCCTTCCCACTGGATGTAGTCGAAGTAGCAAAGGTCAGTTTCTGTATTGAGCACCAACATATGTACTTACCTTTCTCTAGTCGCACACTGGGCTCACGCTTGCAACCGTTTTCACCCAGATGCTGAAAGACTTTGGGTTATCCGATAAGGTAAGATAGGATACCACAGGATGGGCTCACCTAACTTATCATGTGTTCCAATTCTAGATCCTGGGCGTCACCTGTGATAATGCATCAAACAACGATGCTATGATTCAAGAACTAGCGGTACTCACCGATGGGTTTGCAGGATCAGCTGCACACATATGCTGCTTCCTGCACATAATTAATCTTGTTGCCAAATCCCTGTTGCACCAGTTTGATGTGAAAAAGAATAGCCCAGTGACCAATCTGACGAGTCTGGATAATGAAACACAGAAAGTGCTTGAAGGGTTGTTGATTGAAGATGATGAGGACACACCTAGAGCCATAAATGACGATGAAGATGGTGAAGACTCCATTGAAGGATGGGTGGATGAGATGGACAAGATGAGTGAGGTTGAGCGCCGTGCATTAGAGCAAAGCAGTCAAGTGTGTGTTAGCAAAGGTACGTGCAAGCAAACTTACTGGTATTTGGTCCTAAGAACTGTTTCCAGCTTCGCAAACTGGCCTATTCCATCCTGAGGTCTCCCACCATCCATATTCCAGCGTGGCGAGAGATCTTGGCTGAGTTGCAATTGGAGAGTACACAGCTGCCACGCGATGTGGCGACTCATTGGAATTTGACACTGGATATGCTGAAATATGCATTGGAGCATAGGGAGACAATCAATCGGATTACATCAAGACAAGAGGGAGGGTTGCGAAGGTTTGAGTTGAGCAAATTGGAGTGGACGTTGCTGGAGCAGTTGTGCCATGTTCTCAAGGTGCGGCATGAGCACGGCAGTAGTCACATGACATAATAAGTTCTCACTGCAACCTCTCTACCATCCACAGGTCCTCAAAGACGGAACCCTCTACTTCTCTAGTGCAGCACCGAACCTGGCGGCTGTCATCTCTGGCATGGATATTATAGATAAAGAATTCTTATCATCCATTCGCAATTGTGATCTCACACCCGCCATCTGTGCTGCCATGTCTCTTGCAAAACAAACACTCAACAAATATTATTCCCTTTCAGACAGCTCAGAGGTATACCATATCACTATGATCCTCCATCCTTGCCATCAATTAACTTACTTCAAGAATGCCCGCTGGGAGCAGGAGTGGATCAAGACTGCTGAGTCTCTTCTGCACAAGGAATTCAACCACTCATACACTTCTGTGGAGCATATCTTGGACTCAGCAGATTCGGACATAGAGATAGTCGAGAAGCCAATCATGGGCAAGACAACCAATCTTTTCACCCAGCTTGATGCATTTGTGCTGCCGAAATCTAGTGATCTCCACAGTGAGATTGACCACTATCTTACTATGGATGTGGAGGAGGCGGAGGACGTCTTGAAATGGTGGCATGACTGCCACATGGTATATCCACGCCTCTCGCACATGGCCCTCGACTACCCTTCAATTCCACCCACTTCCATTGATGTTGAACAGCTCTTCAGCCGCAGCCGACTGGTCTTATCACATGTGTGATCTCGCCTATCAGTCAACACAACCCGTGCACTACTATGTCTCGGCACATGGAGCTTACTCAATCTCATCAAGACAGAGGATGTGAAGCAGATTAGTGCATTGCCAGATGTCAAGGGTGATGAGGAAGACATGGAGGATGCATGGAATAAGGTTTTTATGACTATGGTGCAGTGACTGGTACATATACTTTGTTCGTAGTACAGGACTTGTCTACCCTGGGGTATCTAGAGTACAGGTATTGATACAGGTGCTATCTATGCATACCCGAAGCTGACCCGGCACCCTTATTGTGGGTATGGGTATATGAGTGGGTACAGGTATGGGTATGGACACAGCCACCCCAGGGTACACCCGTGCAGTTCCCTAATTAGGCCATTCAGGCCTATCAGTCTTGTCATTGATTTTAATAACCCAGAAAAAATGTAGGTTTGCTGATGTTGGCACTGTGGTACCACTGACAGCCTTCCCGACCCAATGCGAGACCACCGTCCCAAGGGAGGACCAGCGAGGGAGAAGGCATGTCAATGTCGTCACTAAGTCGTCATTCAAGCTTTCATTGTGAGGCAGAAGAGGCAGTGGTGGTGAAACAGTGCCAATTGAGCAACATCGTGTTGTAGGAAGTCATGTTGCATTTTCAGACTCCGATTTATCTTGCTTATCTCACTACCACCACCATCATACATCCCACTCATTCTGAGCCTTTCTCATCACCTCAAGCCCATCAGATAAGTGATATATATCTATTGAGTATTCAAGATGGTCTCAATGAATTTACAGAGTCGGAGACTGGTTCATGGGGTGGATTCAATCACAGGGGAGCAGATGTAGCAGCTTATGTAATCAGCCACCATGTAAGTATTGCTCTTTTCCCATCTCACCAAATTAATGTGCCCACCACCACATCTCTCCCATGGCAGGGGGACTTGAAGGCCAATGCCACAACAACAACAACAACAATATGGTGCCATCAAGCACACTGACATGATGTACAATATATGAACAACATGATGACGATCTGTTGATGCAACCATGTGACAACAATGACGATGCATGTGCCATCATCCCTGCACCACCGCAAGTAGCTAATGCCTCCCCCACCACATAACAACAACAATGCACACTCCAACTGCTGTGATGATGGACCTACATTGGCTGTATGCCAGTCATAGTATAATGTGTATCCTGTCATTGTCAACATCATGTAGTCGTAGTGTGTAATGCTAGTGAATCACTGCCACGGTCACAAATAAAAGGTGCAGAAGAGATTGAAATATGTTTGTTTTACAGCGATGCAAACAGTGGAAATCATTGTCATTGTTGCTGATTTTTAGAAGCACAAAACGGCAATCAGTGACACAGTTCCATCACTGATTACTAGCCAATGTCACTGATTCTCAAGAGCCACAGTACTGATTATGAGTGGTTCAGTGACTTATTATTATTGCCCCTACTTCCATCAGTGGTAGGTGTTGAGGTGTGTGCAAGGGTGGAGTAGATGTGGAGAGAGGCCGTGCGAGCCAGTGTTCTACCAATGCCATTGAGGTGGGTGGCATAGATGGAGAGCGGTGATAAAGGAGTTGGTCTGTTCCTCTTGTTCAGTTGCTTTATATTTTTTGTTTTTTGTTTTTTGTTTCGGATCCATGTATCTCATCATGGAAAAAACAAGTGGGCTCTAAGGGTTTATAATCCGAAAATAATTGGGATAAAGGACAATATTTCTCATAATTTGCCAACTCAAAGATAGTGTATTATATGGCATTCTCCCTTGTCTAATCAACACATATTTGTTCGAGATGGACATTTATTTGGCTTTCATCACCAGAAGATCAACTGCAATAGAAAAGATCCCAATGACCATGCATGCCTCTTGATCAGCAATCTGACAGCTAACGATCTGTCGACAGCATAATGTTTGGAGAGTCTATTACTTATCCCTTTGCTGACAACACCCATTGTATGATTGAATTCCCTCCATTCCCATGTGTCAACTATGATGAGTCTCTTTGAAATTGTCGCCTGAATGGTTGTTGATCTTATCACTGAGTCATACGGTACAACTTTCCCCAGTTTGCATATCAATCTCTAGAGATGCAAGTTGCTCTGAACACACTGCATATTGCCACTGGTGTGATTTATTGGTTTTTTGGCAAGAATGATACATTGTTGGAATGGATGTGTCAGCTTAGCCCACTGTGTAGCTCTTTCACAATCAATGCTGACATTGCAGGCATTCCCAAAAGATATAATTCCTCGCCTGATGGGTAATGCCTCCTCCATATATACACGTGCTCAATCATATCATTGCTGACACATTTAGATCTGCCACAATCACACATCATGTAATTAGAAACCATTGTACCATTTATTTCTTGTACATTCACAGTAATACTACAGAATGGATTCGAGTACACTGGCATGCTTCCTGGATGATCAACTACTTGCAAGAACGTGCCACTAAAAGGGCCTCTGGTTGGAGTGGATGATAATCTGAGATGTTGCGATGCCCAAACACAACTCTAGTAGGGTACGATGATCATGGTATTTAATCAAACCAAAATACCATACTTACCGGTTCCACCAGAGAAGAAGAGACTTTGTTTCCACTGCTTTATCCGGCGAGTACGGGATTTCGAAGTACTCGACAATGTTGTAGTAGAAGGCTTCATAGTTGAAGTCCTTGTCGGTCACTGCCCATGCTGTGGCGCTCAACAATGTAAAGCAAACCTAACCATGCGTCCGCAATGATGTGAGGTCTTGATATGGATTCACATACCTGAACAGCGATGTATGTAATCGCTCGTGGCTGAACACTTCACATCTGGAGAAGATCAGTGATGTGACTACATGCATGTGGGCCCTTGAAGTGCACAGCACCATCACCTCCATCATAGCGATGAGCCGAACCAAGGGAGGTGAAGATACATTTAAAGGCCTGAATGTCACTCAGTGTTGGAGACAGGGGTCCAATTGTTTAGATCAAATGAAATGTACCTTCACAAGTAGATCACTTTGGAATAAACCCTTCGAGGGATCATTTGGATCATAGTTGTAGCCTTTATAGAGGAATAGTGGCCAGCTAGATCAACTGATCATACTCATGATAACACTCATATTACCCCTATCCCGAGCCTTATCAATGCTGCCTTCGGTAACTGCTCGGCTGACCACTTGATTCTGAACTCTGCGCAGTTTGCTATGCTATGTGATGTCATCGCTAATGTCAACGATCAGTACACCCTCAGTTACATCATTCCTGTCGAACTACCGCTGATTACAGCTCAGAAAGTAAAGAATCTCAAGATCCCTACCTTCCCTCTTCCTGACGACACTCGGCGCATCATGTCCCCACTCCCTTTCACTATTTACCAGCGGAAGAATTACTATAACAATCCTACCCCCTTCATACATGACTACTATGCCCTATTCAAAGAGCACATTCAACAGCAATGCCCAGTCTATGCCCCCAGCCCGTTTTTCACCAATTCGGCTGAACAGTAAACTCCTGCACTTCTCCCTCCTCTCAAGGATGATGAAGCTGCTGGTATGAAACTAACAGCACTCAATTACCCCCACCATGAGGAGAAACAGGGGGGTAAACGCTCAATAGAAGAGCTAGAGGAGGAGCATGAGCTCTTCCACAGCGCCAGCACAAGGGATCCAGGTAAGTGGAACCACTTTGATCCTCCCTTCCATTCTGACGAACTAACTAAACACATTAAAGAATGCAAAACGGTTTATCAGATCGTCAAGAAGCCCATTTGTGGTCCCCCATTCACCAGTCCCCTCACCATTAAGAAGCCACGCTTCCGGGAACCTACCCCCTACTGGCCCTCACTTCCCTCACCCACGTCCTCCATCACTACTGATCAAGACCATGACCTATCGGACAACATCAGTGTATTGAGCCAGTGGAGTGGGTGGAGTTTCAACAGTGACTACCCAGTACCTCCAGGGAAGACCACTCCGATCAACACCACCTCACTCAAAACAATGAAGAATACCTACAGTGACCTGCTGTTTGATCCGATCAAGATCCAGACACACACCCCCATGTGCCTCCTCTCCATCCCTTTCATCAACAGGTACTTCAATAGACAGGACCACTTCCATGGTGAAACCCACAACACGTCCCACCTATTCCACCCCCTTGAATACACAAGCGAGTACACGCCTGTCCCATTTAATGGCAAGTTTTCCAATCTTTTCGTTGCCTTGACCACCCTACAAGCTGCTGGAGCATTCCACTCCCTCAAGGACTTCCAGTGCCAGGTCTGCGACGCAGATGGCACTCCCCATAGTGACCTTCTGTCACAGTACCCATCTTTCTTGTACTTCGGACAGGTTAACACCTATGAAGTACACATCTACCGCTCGGATGCTGACTACCCCAGCCTCCTACCCGACTTACAGCGTCTTCGCAAACAGCACCTGGACCTTGTCCAGAGTGTCCATGTGGTCCTCACACCTGAACAGTCCAACTGCTGCAATGCCGAGTATATTACTGTGTATGGACTCCATGGTAACACGATCACCCCAATCTATGTACACTGGGGACAGTTACGTCCAACAGTACGCCCCCTACCGCTAACCCATTACTTACTCCAGACGAGAGTGCATTCTTGTGCATTGCCTGTAGCATCCTGCACTTCTATGGCCAGGTAGCACTCCCGAATTACATTGATGCTATTCTACAGATGCCTCTTCCTGACGAGGATCTCATCACAGCACTCCTTGTCTACAACCATCTTGACAATTGGTCTGGCCAGGTGAAGACTAAGCATCGAACAACATCCCAGACAGCCTCTTCAAGCTATCGCATCACCTATTCACCAAACAGGAAAGGTACTACCGGATGTATGGCGGTGGAGATATTGCGCCGCCTCCTTCAGTTTCCTCTTTCTTGTATACCTTGTGAGCTAACTAGTGATTCCACACTTCAATTCTCTCTCACCAAGCTTTTGTACTACTACGGCTGATCACATATGGTAACCACTCCTTCTTTTGTACTCATTTCTTGATTGCGGGCTGGGATTACTGTTCCCAAGCCCCCCATTATGCTCCCGCCAGTTTAAACACCCTTTCCTGCATTTAGAAGGGGGCAATATATCTCAAATTGACTTTGTCTCATTCCTGCTATATGTAACATTGTACCCCTTGGAATTGTTTGTACAATAAGCTATGAGATATCTACCTGTACTACACCCTGAATACCATTGGGTTATGTGTTATCCATACATGTATCAGTCAGAAATCAATCACACTGGATGCACATCAGTCAGTCGCAGAATCTGTCACATCATCATCTAGCTGAAACGACCAGAACCCACCTAAGGGTCTAGTGTTTGTAGTTGCAAGAGTACTAGGGAGGATGTTCTAGGAAAACTCCAAGAGAACAAGACTGGAGAGTCTTGTACTACTTGGCTATAGTATTTATACTACTAGTACATGTGCACAGACCGTGCAGTGCTTATCTACAG
>JBBPNA010000384.1:0-24394 GCA_038090555.1 Boletus subcaerulescens | reverse complement strand
TAACTGATTAGGAATCAGTTACTAGTGAAAGTGTAGTGTCCGGGTTATAGGGGTTAATTGTGGTTATCTGGTGTTCTAGCTATAGGAAAAAGGAGGAAAAATAGGGAAATAATCTGGTGGATAGTAGTGTCTGTTACAGGAAGTGGTTCCAAGGTTCCAAGAGCATGGGAATATTCTGGAAGTGGTTCCAGAGGTTCCGAGATCAGAAGGTGCGTGTCATATCCCATTCCAACCCCTATTTGGTCACCTCTGTACATCTTCATACACCTCCGGCCAACTCCACTAAACTACTCACACCTCCAAAGAACTCCCTTAGGAGTTTGTCTCCACCTTAGGAGTTTGTCTCCACCTGGAGTTCCCTTAGGAGTTCAACTCCGGAGTTTAGCCCCTATCCTGAAACCTCAGACATGTACAGATCCATTGGACATCCACAGAGTTACATCTCTGGACCTGTACCTTTATTAATCTTCTTCAGTCTTAGTCTGCATTCCCTGTACCAGTCCATACAGCCCATTCCAGCTGTGTTCTGCCTCCATCAGTCATTCCTATGTACATTGCCTTTGCACAGTAGTTTCGGACCCAGACTTCCTCTGGGTCTCTACCGTATATATACTCCTGTACTTCTCTGTTGTATCTTCAGTATGAAAATCAACTAAAGTCCTATTACTTCCAATCTTGCTCCTTCCCTATGATCTCCTCATCTCCTCCTTAAATCCCTGACCCTTTGAAATACGAGGACCCATGAGTCTGGCAAGGGCGCGACACATAAGTCCTGCGCCAATGTCCTCATCTCCTCTGCTCCTTGGCCCCTCCATCCTCCAACATCTCCGGACATCGCTACTAGTCAGTGACAAACATCGGAGCCCCTATCTATCATCTCTGAATGGACTTTGTTCCATTATCCTTGGAGTTGGTCTACTACCTCTGGACTTCGTTCCATCAAACATCAAACCCTCCGGATCTCAGCCGGAGTTCGACAAGGAGAAATATGGTCTCTGACACTCTCCGACAAGTATCTTACAAAAAGATGACAAATAACGAAGGAAGAGAAGAGAAGATAATAGTCATAAAGAAAGGCATGAATACATAACTAAGCAATGAGCGTGTCAGTCTAATGTGCATGGGGGAAGTCAATTGAGGACAATGGTTGTCAAGAAAATGCATGTTTGTGAGATTTGCGCTTCAAGCCCATATGAACTTCACGAACATGGCATGTCATTTCCTGCTGCTTCATTTGTGCCCACAACCTTGCCAGCGACACTGTACAATATGATTCCTGGGCATGTTTTGGATCCCATGTTCTGCAAGATGCATCGAGAGAGCCTTCCTCGTGATCGTTTGATAGCACATTGGCATTGGCCCGTCTTCCAATACCCACTCGCATATTACCGGTCTCCCACTCAACACTGGTCCGACAATCATCGGAGGTCCATCATTGATAACAGTGAATTGGCCCAAGGGCTGTCATGAAATTTAGACAAAGTATGCACAAAGTTGATCATGATGCTCACATGGCCTATGCATTACATCACATGTGCTAGAGGATGGTATCCGGAAGCCCCTTGAGGCGCGTGGTCAACTTCAGGGTGATACCCCAAAGAGCAGTCATTGGCAGTGGAGATGACATTGTGAGGGATCATGTAAGCCTGCGTCAGCCAATGGGATGGTTGCGTCCCAAAAATATCTGCAGGATTCATGGTTGCTTGCGAGAGTGCCAGTGGATTCTGCAATACATGATAGTTAACAAAACTGATGTGAGCGAGAATGCGTTTACTCATGCCCTGTTGTCACACATGCCCTAAACCAAAGGTCGTAAGGGACGAGCTATTACAAGCATCCTCAGAATACATGTTGAACCGACAACCCTGAATGCCTAAGAGACCTGGGAACAGCGAGGATTATTTGACACAAGATGAATTCTCGATGAAGAGATAGATATCAGGCACACAGTGAACATTCAAGGTAAAAGGGTGCGGGAAGTGCGCTGGAGGAAGGAAAATAATGAACGAATCAAAAAAAAAAAGAGCGTAGCTGAGTATGTGCTCAGGTGTATGGAAATAAAAGGAATTATATAGTTATCCGCTCGCCAACAGCGGCGGGCCGGACGGTAGGCTGCACTACTTCAGGAAAGGAGACCGCCTATAACACCTTAAAAGGGAAGGACGCGCATCCATGGCTGGGTCCTCTGGTTCTGCCAGGAGGTAACACACCGTAACCTCAGAAGAGGAGAATAGAAGATGATTATGAAGTTGCAGAAACGGCAGAGGGTAGAAAGCAGATATAAACCGCCTGCAAGCTTGGTTATCAGTGAATTCGCTGGACTAACCAGCAAGTGGGACAGCAACTGTTGCATCCCGTCGGCTGAGTGAAAACCATTGGAGTTCACCTGGACTGCTACAGCTTGGTCCTTAGCCTCCTCAGATCAGATCATCTGTGCCACAAACCAGCATCAACAAACATGAATGGCAAAGGTGTCTATCTAGCAAAATTAAGTTTATAGACGACTTGGCAGACAAGCTGATGCTCATACATACATTAATTTGCAATAGTGGACAGCCTCAGGTGTATGCGGAACTTTACTTCGGTCAAGTACCATCCCCAGAATAGCAGACAGCGTCTGGCTGTAGTATTTGACCCTACATCTTTGAGGTTGTCCGTGGTCAAACAGTAAATAAACTGTTCTGCAGTTTATACGACTCCAGTGCGTACACTTGTAGCCTGTTTCTGATCTGTTTCATTGATCTGTAGATTGGGTCAAAATTCTGAGCAGCTTGCATCAAAGGATCTGCACTTTGCTCGTGGAGACGATCAACCGTCGATCAAAAGATTTGCAGCCCTTGCTCAAGGACCCGACCCTCATATTGCTGGATGCATCCATTCAAGTTCCTAATGCATCCACAAAGCTGAGCAAATCTGTTGTTTCACCCTTGCTGAGCACTCATTCTTGGTTGGCATCATTTCTTGAACAGGGTTGGATGCCCAGGTCCCTGATACCCAGCCGCATCTGCCTTTACGAATTGCGATGAGTTATTCTTCAAGTTGAAAAGATGCCGCAACCAATTGGCAGGTCGGCCGTTCACAGCGGAGCCTGTTGAAATCTGGGTATTCTCTTTCTGCTCTTCTATTCCATAACCCAGATTCTAGACCTGATTACATCAATGGTCCAGACCTTCGGACAATAAGTCTGAGTACACTATCACATATTACTCATCATATGACATTATAGACAACCACCATTATTGCTATTGGCTATAGATAGGACTCTTATCATTCATGATATGATATGACTCATTTCTATCTCTTATCTTTACCTACCCTAGAGTAGAGATATACAGGTACAAACAATACCTGAACACTATATAGAGGAGAGCTCACTCTGTATCACTCTCCTCAGTTCTGATACTTTCTTGTATACAAGCATCTCCTCTTTGCTTCTATAATCTTCTCCGCTCCTCAAGCTAGCAACCTAGTGAGTACCTCCCACTAGGCACATACCTTCCTCTTGTCACTTGCATTATGCTTGTGGCACCTACTGTCCTCACAGTAGAGACAAACGGAGTACCACGCACTTCGTTAGGTTATGAGCCCTGCTTAATCAAGGCTTGACATCTTGCACTTTCCCGTCACCCTTGATCTAGCAGAATGGAGGCTAGGGTTGCTGCGAGTTTCTCCCAGACTATTGTCCTTCTTGGACATTGTCTTATGCTCGTCGCTACCAACATCCCCTTATACACATTTGGGGCTGTTTACTTCTTTGTTCATCAGTTTGGAGATATCCTCATTCGAGTTGATGATGGTTATTTTTCTCTTGAAATGAATCACACTGCTAATCTCATTGCATCTGGTTTTGTCTTCTAGACCCCAACAACCAGTTCAATAGGTTCGTGGTGATTCACCTCCACCTCCATCGGAGAGACCATCATCTTCCCAACCATTGTCTGAACCTGTGACCGGAGTAACCTACAAGGTTCGCTCTGAGAGACCCTCCTCACAGTCATCATACTTCTCTGCTCCTGAAGAAATCCCTGCTCCCATCATTCCCACTCCTTGCCCAGAGGATCCTCACTGTCATATTCGCCTCACTGCTGATTTGACACCTTTCCATCTTCCTTGCCCTTCTTGCCAATGCCACGTTGAAGAAGGAGAATACTGTGACGGTTTAACAGGACTTGGTGCCCATACATCTGGAGTATATCACGAACAACTTGTTCAAGGTGGATACATCTTTGCTCCGGCTTATAGACCCTTCAGAGGACGAACTAGATCGGTTTCAATCCTCTCTAACCTTCCAGACCTAGTTGATAGTCCAGAACCGATTCCTATCCCTCCTTTCACTGCACCATCTCCTTCCCTTCCACCATACATACCATCACATGATCCTCTTAATGGCGAACCTCTGCGAATCCCAACACTGGAACTTGAATCTAGGCTTACCTCCGATGAGCTTCAACACCTTCAAGAACAGTCTTTGGCAACAATCCATCAAGTATCACTTGACAATAGAACATCATGGCTTTGACTCCAATGTTGTTGAACATGGATGGGATGGACCATCAGATGATTCAATGGACATTTTGCCAGACATGCAATCTGCTGTCCACCAGTCCTTTCATTCCCGCCATCTCTCCCTCTGATCCTTTGGAGAGTATGGATCAAGCTGGTAGGATCACCAAGCCGAAGAAGAAGAAGCAGACTACCTTTGTGTTAGGAGGGTTAGTCATGGGACAATTGTTACCTGGTCATTCGATCAGAGAGTTTCCTCTTAAGGAGGAGACTTCATTCTACTTTAACGATTATAATCCGGTTTCCTTCACTAGCCTCTCATGTGGCGTCCAAGGGATGATGATGAGAGAGACCCCCTTACCTCCTAGTGATGTAACAACAACTGAGAATCATATCTTTTCTTCTGCCTGGTACACTGTTGGAAACACACTAAGTCCAACTCATTCACATTGGATGATTGACAGTGGCTGCACTGATCATGTCACTCCATATCTTGATGATTTCACTCATCTCTCACAAGGGACCAAGAATGCCTCAATTGCTGATGGTTCCCTTGTCTCCATGTATGGTCCTGGTAAAGTTATCCTTTGACCTCATGGAAATAACCCTTTGGTCCTTGAATGAGTATGGTATGCACCTCGAGCATCGCACAGACTCTTGTCTGTTGCTACCCTGACCTCTCAGGGGTATCAATTTGAAATTGATTCTACAGAAACTCGTATCTGGAACAACCAAGGACATCTGGTAATCCGGGCATTTGCCTCATTTCCAGATAACAATCTGCACTGGTTTCAGTCTTCTATGATTACTCCAGGGAAGATTGCCTCGGTCACCTCAATTGATTCTTTCTCTTTGTGGCATCTTCGGTTTGGACATTGCTCCAAGAACACACTCCGACAGCTTCATAATCACACTTCTGGCTGTCCGGACATCACTATTCCTTCTGACTTTCCTCCTTGTAAAGGCTGCTCTGAGGGTAAAATGACGGATCGCAGCTTTGGTCTCTCGATCAAGCGTGCTTCTTGTCCTCTTGCTCTCCTTCATACCGATCTCATGGGACCGTTTCCTGTGAAGTCTCGCTCCAGGTCTTGCTATGTGCTGACCCTCATTGACGATTATTCCGGCTTCTCTCTCCTTGCTTTCCTTCGGGAAAAGTCTGGTACTTTGATTGTGCTTCAGCACCAGTTTGCCTGGCTGGAAGCTCATTCTGACTCTCGGGTCACCTCTCTATGTTCAGATTGAGGGGGGGAATATATGGGTCGCGATGTTCAATCGTTCTTCGCTTCCAGAGGGATTACCCATCAGACTTCTGTTCCTCATACCTCAGCAGAATGGACATACAGAGAGGTTCAATCGTATCATCATGGAGAAAGCTGAGGCAATGCGCCATCATGCTTGCTTACCTAGGATCTTCTGGCAAGATTCCCTGGAGACTGTGCTTCATGTCTACAATAGACAACCAGTTCGTCGTCATGGGTGGAAAACACCCATTGAACTATTCAATGGTACAGTCCCTGATGTTTCATACTTCAAAGTATTTGGTTGCAGCACTTTTGTCTTCATACCTCTGGAGATAAGGAAGAACAAACTGTCTCCTAAAGCAGAAGAGATGACGTTCATTGGATATGAAACCAATACCAAGGGTTGGAGATTCTGGTCACAAGCCAGACATCATCTTTTTATCTCTACCCATGCTACATTTGATGAGACTCGATTCAGATCATGTTCTAGAGATCTTGCTGTTGAAGACCAAGCCCAGATACTAGAAGATCCTGCAAACGACCTATCAGATGAAGAATCGGATAAGGAGAACCCGGAACCTCCTACCAATCCCTCTTGTCATGTTATTGTTAACATACCGAATCTTGGACGACTACCTCATCCCAGATCTAGATCACCTTCACCACCACAATCACCTGGACCACCACCTGATTGTAATACTCCCTCTCCACCACAACCTGTTCCTTCTCCACCTTGTTGGAATCCTTCAAAATCCACATCAGCTCATCATGCACCTTCACCTTCATCACAATCTCATGCTTGTCGACCTCCAGGTGCACCTAGAGCACCATTTCGACCTCCTGTACCAGAGAGACGTTCCACTAGGAATGTTAAACCAAGGATCATTCCTGATAACACTTATGGGAACAGATCACCCCTCGAAATTGAGAAGGAGATTCATGGCAAGTTGAATACTCACCAGGAGGAGCAAGAAACTGTTCATACAGCAGAACAATCAGTTCCTGCTAGGCCTACAAATGAGGATGATGATATGGGTGAGCTTTACAGCAGCCAATGGATGCAGTTCCTTTTGTCCGCTGCAGTTTCCCAAAACATTCCTAAGCAATACAAGGATGTTTTGAGGCTCACTTCTTCATCAGAACAGAGATCTTGGAAAGGAGCAATGAATGAAGAATACAAGTCCCTTATGAACCGGAAGGTTTGGACTGCAGTTAAAAGCAATGGCCAGAAGAAGGCTCGCTTTGTTGCCAAAGGCTTCACACAAATCTTTGGTATCGACTATGAAGAAACCTTCTCACCAGTAACCAGGTTTGAAACCGTCTGTCTAATCCTTGTGCTTACAGCCTTGGAAGACTGGGAGCTTGAAGCTCTGGACATTAAAACAGCTTTCCTATTTGGAGACCTCGATGAGGAGCTGTATATGGTTCAACCTGAGGGTTTCGTTCAAAAGGGCCAGGAGAAAAAGGTCTGTCGACTTAGGAAGGCTATTTATGGCTTAAAACAAGCTGCGCTCCAATGGAACAAGCAGCTCCACAAATCCCTCCTTGAACTCGAATTTAAGAGATGCTATTCAGATCCAGAGGTTTATGTCAAGTTTATTGGTGATAAACTGATTATTCTTGTTTTTTATGTTGATGACGCTCTTTTTATGGGTAATGATAGATCACTCGTCCTCAAGCACAAGAAACAATTCATGGATCGTTGGGAATCAAGAGATCTTGGCAAAGCTAAAGAATATCTTGGAATGAGGATAACCAGAGATCGCAAGAAACGCACTCTGAGGCTTGATCAATGCTCCTATGCTGCAAAGGTAGTTGAGCGCTTTGGTCAAACTGACTGCAAACCAGTTGCTACTCCTCTTCCTTCTGGATATACTCCAAAGCCCAACAAAGGAGAATCAAACCCAACTCTTCGAAGTCATTATCAATTGGTCATCGGATCATTGCTTTACATCATGCTTGGTACAAGACCTGATCTCGCCTATTCAGTGATCAAGATGTCACAGTTCTCTGCAAATCCCTCAGAGGAACATTTGCAGAAGGCACTTTATATAGTGCACTATCTTGCACATACTACCAAGTTGTGCTTGACCTATGCTGTGGATGGACCAGTCAATGGTTTCGTCGCTTACTCTGACACTGATTGGGCTGGAGACATAGAGACCTCATGGTCTACTACAGGTTATTCTGTTTTCCTTGCAAATGGAATTGTGTCATGGCTTTCCAAACAACAAAAGAGAGTTCGACTTTCATCCATTGAAGCAGAGTACTGTGGAATGACAGAATGTTGCAGACAGATCCAATGGATCCACAATCTGTTTGAGGAACTTTCTTTTCCTCTCTCCACTATTCCCTTGTGTGTTGATAACCAAGGAGCTATGTTTCTTGCTTCGAATCCAGCTCAAGAAGGATGAACTAAACATGTTCGCATCCCTGAACATTATATTCGGGAGGCTGTTGAAGAAGGTGAAGTTGAACTATTTTATGTTCCTTCCCAACAACAGTTTGCAGATATCTTTACCAAGAATCTTGGAAAGATAGCCTTCGAGCGTGGACGAAAGAGTTTGACTTTATCTCCATATTCATGATGACTTATGTTTCTAGTGAGGAGGAGTGTTGAAATCTGGGTATTCGCTTTCTGCTCTTCTATTCCATAACCCAGATTCTAGACCTGATTACATCAATGGTCCAGACCTTCGGACAATAGGTCTGAGTACACTATCACATATTACTCATCATATGACATCATAGATAACTGCCATTATTGCTATTGGCTATTGTCACAATCCATATTTCTCCTGACTGGTCTAGCTCCAGCAGAGGTCCGGAGGTGTCGAGGTAAAGGTGTACCGGAGCTATTTGAGGTTACGAGTCAAGTCCGAGTTTGATGGACCGAAGTCCATTCGGACAAGGTGCATAGGAGGTGTCAACATGGGTTACTGACTAGCAGCGATGCCCAGAGTTGTCAGAGGGCGGAATGACCAGAGGAGTGGAGTTGTTGAGGACATCAGCACAGAACTTATGTGTCGCGCCCTTGCTAGACTCACTGGTTCTCGTATTTTGGAGGTTCAGGTGAAGGTTATGAAGGGGTGTATATAGATGGAGGGTTGGGTATGATAGACAAGGCTATGAATAGTAGGGCAAGGAAGTCAGACGAGATTAGGATAGTTTCAACGAGATATTCGTACTATTCTACGATGGAGAATACAGAAGTGTTATATACACTAAAAGTCCGGAGGAGATCTGGGTCCATACATACTGCATGAGGTGATGTACATAGGAGCAGAATGATGATCAAAGCGGAGCATGGAACACAGCCGGGGTGGGCTGTACCGATTGACAGGTGAAAAGCAAGCTAGAACTGAAGAGGGTTGATTAGAGGTACAGAATTCAGAGGTACAAGTCTGAGGTATGTCCATTGACTTGAGGTCAAAGGTACTCTGAGGTATTCCGGAGTTGGAACAGAGTTGGACTTGTCAATTATCCAGGTCTGAGGTCAAACAGTGTTCTGAAGTATTCTGGAGTTGGCTTGAGTTGGACTTGGTGGATTTCTGGGTCGTGACAGCTATAGATAGGACTCTTATCATTCGTGATATGATATGACTCATTCCTATCTCTTATCTTTACCTACCCTAGAGTAGAGACATACAGGTATCAACAATACCTGAACACTATATAGAGGAGAGCTCACTCTGTATCGCTCTCCTCAGTTCTTATACTCTATCTTATATAAGCATTTCCTCTTTGCTTCTATAAACTCCTCCACTCCTCAAGCTAGCAACCTCTATCCTCAGACCTAGTGAGTACCTCCCACTAGGCACATACATTCCTCTTGTCACTTGCATTACGCTTGTGGCACCTACTGTTCTTACAGTAGAGACAAATGGAGTACCACACACTTCGTTACTACTCGATCGAAACAAGGCTAGCAAGTTATCAAGATAAAGCTGAAGACATCACATCATGATGAATAATTTGTGTGCTTCATTCATTCAAAGAACCTGAAACAATCACTTCTCAGTGTGTTTCAGCTCCTTATCTGATGTCATCAGCATTATACACAGCCAAACAAATATGATATAATAATTGAAGAAATGAAATCTGTAGGGATAGTAAGTACTCCTGGATAACGAAAAAATATTTTGATGTTAACAGCAGAACATCAATGATTGATTGATCGAGTCTCAACATATCATTGATGGTCGCTACCTTTGCGCCCACAACAATATGATCTGGAAGGCTTCAAAGAATAAATCCAAGGGTAACATAATGAGACTCAAGAGAGAGCAGCAAACAATGAAATACTGAGGAATCATTTGAACTGAAGTAAATCACACATTGAAGGACCATCCAGATGTTGTTAACCACCAACCCAGCAGTGCCAGTCCTGCATGAGATCAAAGTGGATAGGGAGAGAGCTTGAGGACAACTGGATTCTCAACGTTGAAGCTATGAAGAGGCCGAACATACCAGTGGGGGGGTTAGACAGTGACTTTGGCTTAAAGCACGGGATGATAGGGGATGGATTGCATAGACAGACCTGGAGGGTCCTGAAAGCAGTTCTGGAACATAAGATCCGATACAGCAACCAGCAATGAATTAAAATCCTGACAAGCTAGTAGGGATGGCTTCCCACATCAAGCAAGCATTAGTCCCTATCCTAATAGTCCTTGTATATCTAGATGACAAACTGGGGATCCCATATCTTTGCCTACCACAGGAATGTGCTGTAGAATTACAGCCTGGGAGCTCTTGTGATACTGGCTGTGTAAAAATGGTATGATAACAGTCGAAACCAATCATGGAATGCACATGTGATGTTCACCTGATCGCCTTGGATGGTCCAGTTGGCAGTCAACTACCACCGCTTGCCAAGAAGTGCTGTTGCTTGAGAAATTTTCAAGACAAAAGGGGTATGTGTGGTGGCTGGTGGCAGGTGGCAGACACTGGCCAAGTGGTCGATTAAATGAATGCAAAGATAAACTAAGGGGGTTGGTGAGGGGTTGTCAAATGGGTCAATGAGTGAGAATGGTTCTTGGTAACTTGGAAAAGTACCGAACAGGATTCCCCATGACTGTTTGATCATACTCCGCTAAAATAAATGATTCCCAATACGAGCACCTGTAAATTTCCATTGATTCACCTCTGGCTTGAATTTAACCAAAGTGTATTGAGAGACACAAAAGTAACAGCATCACAATCTCACCAGGGAGTTAAAAGGCACCTGTCACCTCAGAGATGTCACCCTTCCTTTCAATATGTGCATGTGCATTGTCTGGCCTGAACAGACGCCAGAACTTGGTGCATGAAATTTGGAAACACGGGGAGCATGCACTTCAAGTTGCAGTTGAAGATCTGGCACAGCTCAAAGGTAAGTATGCTATCTCTATCCTAGTCAGAGGTTCTAAGAAACCATGTCCATCACCAAGACTCTGGGTTCGTCATTTGATCATGATCATGGACTCAAACTCAGGCGGATCTATATGTTAGCATCCAATCTGCTGAAGCACAAGAAGCAGGTGATTAAATATGTCCACCTGCATATACATATCCTTGTGGTCAGTTCATGAGCCTATTTCCTCTTGCTGCCAGTGCAGCCAGGATATCAGTCAGAGATGATTATGCAGCGATTCTCTGTATTTCTTGTGAGTCATACAGTCCTGATGTAAGCTGCCACATCATGACAGTTGTCCACCTGGATCTGAGCAGTTCTAGACTGTACGTGCTACCATTAATGCAATACAATATATTGCAATGACTTTACAAATTTCCGTGTGATGCGCTAGTTGAGTGTCTATGCATTGCAGCTTGTGACTCGGATGAGAGGGGTTTGGGGTGAAAAACTGGAGGCTCTTCTGGTTTGAAACTGAACCCAAACTTCCTGTCGAGGGAGAGCATGCTGTGAGGGCAGGTTGGGCACCGAAACAGCATCTCGGTCTGGGAGGTGTTGAGTGAGGCAGTGTTGGACAAATGATTATGCAAATAAATTTGTACAAGGTTTGTGATTGGGTGAGGTGCGAAAAGAATGAATCAAGGACTACTACTTAGTGCGAGGCCTCGCGCCTCGGCTACCCTCGCCACTGGCTTTCCCATTTCGGAAATTTCGGTATCTCCGAGATCAGGGCTGGCGATCAGGGCGATGCTTTGCATTTTTTTTGGTCCCATAATTCATTCAGACTGACATAAAAAAGCATGCAGCCCCTTCACATTTGCAACAATACAGTCAGTTGCATGGCACCAGACACATCTACTCAATGTCTACCCGTGCTCAATCCTCAACTGCATACCCTCCCCAAGACGCAGCTTTTGATTGGGAGGCTCAGGACTTCATCAGCTTCAGACGTGAACCCGCTGTTGCCCAACATTACCTCTGGTCAACCTCTGTGGAAGTGCCATGCAACTGCGTTCACAGTTCAAGCCTTCCTATTCTACCCACAACAACATCAGTTGTCAATCCATATATCTATGTTTGCGTTGTCCTGACGACATTCCTCGATCATGGAAAGTAGGCAATTCCGTTGTGGACAACATTCGATTCCGGAGCACACACCATTTCCTTCGCATGCAAACCAAGTCTAGTAAGCCACTCAATCTGACTACGTTCGTTAATTTGACCATTTTATCTATTTATTCCAGTCCAACCCTTTCTGCATCCGCTCATGCAAACCAGTAGGTATCTGTAAGATGCTGTACAAACTTCATATCTTATCGCCCCCCATGGCAGACAGACACAACACCACCCCACATTATTGAGATCAATTGACATACAGAGGTTCCCTAACTTGAATGTATCACCCACTCTGATTGTGGTGAATGATAAGATGTCGACCTCACATCCTGCCTACATACTAGGTCCGTATGGTACCTATCAGGACACTCA
Organism: Boletus subcaerulescens; assembly: GCA_038090555.1. Taxonomy (NCBI): domain Eukaryota; kingdom Fungi; phylum Basidiomycota; class Agaricomycetes; order Boletales; family Boletaceae; genus Boletus; species Boletus subcaerulescens. Next base: position 11,770 of record JBBPNA010000384.1, on the reverse strand, counting down.
AACAGCATTCAATTCCTTCTTAACACCGCGACGTAACTCACCAGACAGATGCATGCTCTCCCACCTCATCAAGCAAGATATTCGCAATCCCGGTAACCATCTTCTTGATCACTCGAGCGCCTACGGCCCTCCTTCACACGCGATGTCTTCCCCCTACCCAGGCACATCAAGCGACCAGAACCAGAACATCGTGGATCCATTCATCTCACGCCACCCCCCTTTACAATCATTCAGTTCACTTTTGCCTTACCCTTCCTCTCACTCAGTGTTGACAGGGTACTCTGAACCAGATCCTTGTTTTCTTTTCGTGTCTCCTCCGGACTCTAGTGCCTCGTCTCGCCGCCGGTGAGGCCCATGCGCGATCGAGTATGCCGGGTTATGGATCGATGAAGAAGAACTTTTCCAAGGTCTCACGCAACCCAGTGGAAAGCTCAACCTTCACCAATGCCTTTGGGAGGCAGATCGTTCCCCATATCATCTCTGGATCAAAAGCGACAAGTCCTGCATCAACACACATCTACGGAAATGGCACAGAGTGAGGGCCGGTGGAGACAAACTCGAGGTTGAATGCCATCGGTCTGCCTGCGGAAGAACAATGCTGAAAGAGTCAATTGCGAGGCACACCTTAAGCATCCACCTTGGGGAGATGTGGATGTGCCAGGCCGGCGGGAAGAAGATCGCTTGGAAGGATGTTTATAGGCGACATATCGTGAGATCAAATTTTGAAGGGTGCAGGACTGCAGGCGCGCAGATCACGTACTCTGCTGATGTGCGAGTGATTGATGTTCGCGCTGCTCTGGATAGTGGAGGAAGACTGTGGTATGCTGTTGAATGAATGACTTTCAAGTTCACGAGTTTCTCACCGATTTTCTTTGCTGTCATGGTGTACACTAGATACCCTCCTCGTATGTGTTGTTACGGACTACATAGTAATCATGTACATATACAAATCTATGACCAATGATAGTTATCATTTGCAGTAATTGACTACCATCCGCAAGGTACCTCAGTGCAAGATCATGATATTAGGAAAAGAAAAGCGAGATTTAATAAGCAAAGGATGGCCGAGTATCGTACAATTGTCAATTAAAGAGGAAGTGAAAAGAAACGAATGCAAGTAAGGCAAAGAAGCTAATGACATATCACAGCTGGAGAGCGGTCTAGATGGTCAAGCGACTGCCACTGGCAGTGGGGTGTCGAGCAAGGTCTGTGTTCGACCTTGTCCAGCAATTGTGGCGGCTTGTGGGTGTTGGGCGCTCCTAACATATTGGGAAAACATAGTATTCAATCAGAACCACATAGAATGAGACGAGAAGTCTAACTTACTGTATGGAATTTTCGTCCAAACAACCAAAGAAGAATACGCCTGGTGAGCGGGATTTTGGTCTTTGTCTCCTCAAATGTTTTCTGAAGTTGCACGTCAACTTTATCATGTTGGTCCTGCAGACACCTGGCCAAATCTGGATCGTTCTGCTGTTTTGCCTGTTCTGTGAGCTCCTTCAACATCTGACTCTTGTCTGCCTGGAGCTTCTGGAGCCGGTTATACGTAATTTTGCCAGCTTCGGTCTCATTTATTCGCTTCTGCTGTTCAATGAGCTCTTTCTGTATGAGCAGCTGCTCTCCACCGTTTCCCATCCTTAGGAGACTTCCGAGGATCTTCTGTGCGGAATCGGGTGTATTATAGAACCGGTGCACGGTGGCACCTCCATCTACCAGCGTCCGCCAGAACTCGTCTATGAGCTGGGTCTCCCTTCATATTGCCATAGCTTGGTCATTCGATTGGTCCCACATGGTCGTAACGAGACGTGTTCGCGGTAGGGGTGCATTGCCGCAAAGCCGGCCAAACATCTGAAGATTCTTTTAAGCAGAACCGGGCACACGATTGTCCATTATTCTGTGGACATAGATTATCCCGGCGATTCTGAGCGGGATCCCATTTGAATACCTTTATATATGTTGGGAGGTGGTTGTAAAATATATTCAGAGTATGACGTACTTTTGTACGAGCCAGTCAGCAATTACCCTTAAGATCTCGGAATCTGGCCGATAAGTATTATCGAAGCTAGGAGTGTCGACCAACACAACATGGAGATCCTGGTGCATGATAGGGTATGGAGTGACATTTTGGGTGTCACATTTGAGGCTACTTGCTTTGCGCTGTTCTACATTCCGAGTGAGCCTGTTGATGAACTACTCTTTCTCAATCTGATAATTCAACGGCAAGGGTACTATGAATCCACGTACATTAGTCTTCCCAGATCCTGTTAGTCCCATAATACTGTTTTACAGAACTACTTCAGTAGGTGAGAATCCTGGAATAGAATACCCACACAATAACGAAGTCGTCTGGGTCTGGCCTGAAGCGGTCTTTGAGCATGACGCTTGCGAATTGTTGGCAGTGGACGGTGAGAATTGAATGAGGTCGTCGGGTTCTGGAAGTCACAAGAAGTCGTGTTTCTTCACGTCCAAACCTGCTCAACGGCACGTGGATTTATGCTTCAGATTCCGAGATGAGTATATGTATATGGACTTGCCAGCCGTGCAAAACGCGTGTCTGTGCAATTTGCGCACTATTACACCCACGTTCATCCTGTATGTGCCGCCAGTGAAACGAATGACCTGATGAATACGTGATGGAACACTGCAGGGAGCTACAGTGGGTTCGCGACTAGCCTAGAATAATGTTGACAACAGTCGTTGAATGAGACGCTGGGCGAGGAAACATGTGAATTCTCCGCAAAAGCCGTGTCTGAATATTTATATTTCCGACATTGGGGTATGTACATACGTACGAGCGATCGAGTGGGAGCACTTGAATGTTGCCAGTAAGACATAACTTGGTGCTGACCATGCCGTTCATCACTCACGCTGCTAGCATCCAATGTTGCATGCTGGAGGAACAAGTGCCTTTCGGACAAGTATGAATTGAGCGCTCAGATTGTTCGGGGATGTCGCGTCTGAACTCAGAATGACCATCACAATCTGGCCACAAGTGTGGTACCGCATAACCACAACCACGAAATACTTCTGCTGACAAATTGATCGTAAGCTTGCTCTGTGGGCTTCAGGGATGCATGTGTGTAAAAGGTAGACCGGCCCAAAAATTCATGCCCGCTGACACACCCAGTCGTGACGAGACGTCGTTTTGGATCTGCGACATCTTTGGCACAGTCGGACGTTGCTTTGCAAAGGTGCAGAGCTCAACCGCAGAGGCGGCAAATTGCAGGATCTCGGAGTTGAGATCCGAGTCTCACTAACACAGATTGAGATTGCCACGTCAATTACCACTGTAATATACAGAGTAAGAGAGGATCTCTTGCTCGGGTAGAAGAAGATATGTGTAGGCCGAAAGTGATCACAAGTGGGTAACTAAGCTTGTGCCAAGTCCAGCTCGACAACTTTCTGTAAAACAACATTTGTTCAGAACCACATGTATCGAGGCAACGAGTCCGACTTACTGCGCGAGACTTTCGTCCGAACAGCCACAGAAGAATGCGCCTGGAGAGCGGGATCTTCATCTCCTTGATCTCCTCGAACGTCCTCTGTAGCTGTGCGTCAACTTTATCGCATTCCAATCGGAGACTCTTGACCAAATCTGGATTATTCTGCTGCTTTGCCTCCTCCGTGAGATCCTTCAGCATCTTCCTCTGGTCCCCCAGGAGCTTCTGGAGCCGATTATATATCATTTTGCCTGCCTCTGTCTTGTTTAGGTGCTTCTGCTGTTCGATAAGCTCTTCCTGTAGGAGCAGCTCCTCTCCATCTTCAATGTTTCCCATCCTCAGAAGACTTCCAACGATCTCCTGTGCGGATTCGGCTGTATTGTAGAACTTGTGCGCCCTGGCGCCTCCCTGTATCAGTGCCTGCCAAAAGTTGTCCTTGAGCTGGGTCTCCCTTCGTATTCCCGAAGCTTGGTCCTTCGATTGGTCCCACATGGTGGTGATGAGACGCGTTCGCGGTAGGTACACTGCCGCAGAGCCGCCCAAACATTTGAAAATTCCTGTAAGCAGAACCGGACATACGGTTGTCTGTGATTCTGTGGACGTAGATTATCCCAGCGATTTTGAGTGGGGTCCCATCTGGGTACCTTTGTATATGTTGGGAAGGGATCAAGTATATTCAGATTATAACGTACTTTTTTATGAGCCAGTCGGCAATCACCCTTAAGATATCAGAATCCTGCCGATAGGTATTGTCGAAGCCAGGTGTGTCGACTAACACGACACGGAGACCCTGGTACGAGATAGGGTACGGGGTGACATCTTGAGTGTCTGACTTGAGGTTACTCGCTTTGTGCCGCTCTGTATTCCCAGTGAGCTTGTTGATGAACTGATCATTCTTAACCTGAGAATTCGACGTCAAGGGTACTACAAATACACTCACATTACTCTTTCCGGACCCCATTGGCCCCATGATACTGTTGTGAAGGGCCGCTTTAGTACGGTGACGATAACCCTGGAATAGAATACCCACACAATAACAAAGTTGTCTGGGTCTGGCCTGAAGCGGTCTTTGTCTCTGAACATGATGCTTGTAGCAGAGATGTCAACTGTGGATGTAGTCGGGCGGACAACGTAGACTGGAATGGTCAGACTCTGAAAAGCGGCAGAAGTTGGACGTCCGCGCACATCTGTTCGCGGATAAGCCTACATGTGGATTGGTGACTCAGACTCCTTTCTGTAAAGGTACAATATGAACTTGCTAGTCATGCAATGCGGGATGGTGTGATGGTGAGAGCCATTCCCCATTGATTCGACACGTGGTACCATGCTGTTCAAATGCCCGCTGGGCATGGGGTTGAGAGCGATTTTACTATTTCGAGCCAGCCTTGACCAGTCCCGACCTAAAAAGCACTGTGGTGGACATCATCTTTCATGATCTAGAAAGGAATGCTATCATTGCCCAGGGATGGCGAGGAAGAAATGGATTCATACTATCAAACGCTCAGCCACAGCTTCAAGTTCTTGCCCATGCGCATGCACGCATGCACTGTCACATACTGCCAGTAAATTGAATGACTCTGAACTCCGCCAGTGACTGGACGGCGCTGATGGTGATACTTACCATCAAGGATTCAACTTGGATGGAGATGGAGAGATAGAATGACAGCACAGTGAGTCAATGTCAGCCGGGCGCAGCGCAGAAAGCATCAGTGGCATGCGAGATAAAAATAATTGACAGGTCTCACACAAGGAAACTCCGGGCCAGTGGGCACGAGTTGCTAACCTCGACTCGGAGTTGATCAACTTGAAACATATTGCCATCAATGAATCGGCCCCTGGCAGAAGTGAGGTATGCAATGCGGCAACAGTCATCATTCTGGGATGCTTCTTTGCCGCTGTAGTGCAGCGAGGTGATGTTACAGTCTGACATCGCCTTTGCCGACTCCCAGCAGGACCACAGGCAAAATGGAGCTGATCACGCTGAATTCTGCTTGAAAACCATCTCAATAGCACTGGTTCTGGTGATATTTGACTTCAGCGGGAGACCAATGTTTTCCTAATCTCAGGGCCCATGCTTCCTTGATCAACTTCATACAGGAGTAAAACGTAACTACCACTGATGAACCATGCTGATCAGTTCCACTAGGTCAGTGTCTAGTGAACGTTGGGCGTACACTTTTCATGGATGATTGGGGGGAAGCGCCTGTAACTTGTCATTCCAAGTCGTATCTTGGCGCTCGCGCGGGGTGGGCAGTCTTGCGCTCTTCGGGTTTCTTTGGCCCAGGTCTGCTTCCCTCATTCGCAACACTCCTACTTCTTCCGTTCTAACTGGAAGTTGGACTAGAATATGGTTTCTGACCAAAGCTCGACCATTTCCTTGAAGGACAGGGCCAACCCTGCATACACAATGGCACCAGCTAGTACGGATAGACCAAGGGATACCCTTTCTCCTAGCCTTACCGACGCCTCCCACCCGCTCTCACCATCCGATGTCGCGTCCTCGAGTTACCAACATTCCACAGACGCCCATGGATCCAATTATGCCGCCTTTCTTGATGCCGACTCAAGCGGTAATTGCAGTTCCATCGGCCAAGATGGCATTGTGATAGCGTATGTTTTTATAGAGTTGCACTTCTCTTCGCTTATCGTGCTTTCCATTAGGGTTATGGGACTTACAGGGGTGGGAAAGAGTTCAGTGAGTCACTTGTATGAGAGACTACACCTGATACTGAGATATTACAGTTCGTTAACACGGCGGTTGGGAGGACGGAGGTCGTGGTGGGCAACGACTTGAGATCCAAGACACAAGAGGTACAACACACCCGATGTCTCCATCCTGATGGTCGTTGGAATATTGTCTTGGTAGACACCCCCGGATTCGACAACACACTGCGCTCCGATGCCGAGATTCTAAGGAGCATAGCCGATTGGCTGGAGGTGACATGAGTGGACTTGAGAGAGTGAAGTCGAGTTTTGCCTGACTCGTTACTCATAGGTACCGGAACAAAATCAAACTTTCTGGTCTTCTCTACCTCCACCGTATCTCAGATGTCAGGATGGCTGGAACTCCTCTAAGGAATCTTTCCGTATTCAGGGACCTGTGCGGCAATGGTAACATGAAGAATATTGTCTTCGTCACAACGATGTGGGACGAAGTTGAAGACCAATCAGTTGGTTGCAAGAGGAAAGAAGAGCTTCTCTCAGACTTCTGGGCAGATATGATACGCCTCGGCTCCCGCGATCATCGTTTTCAGGGTACCCGCGAATCAGCCTGGGAGATCATCAATTGCTTAGACTTGGAGGCGTCTGGCGAGAGGCGCAAACCACTCCAAATTCAGCGAGAAATGGTTGACCGTGGCTTACAGCTTCATGAAACAATGGCAGCCAGAACCTTCATCCATACCCTCATGCAGCTTGCAGGAGAAGCCAAAAAGTTTTGGGCAAAGCTGCGTAACAAGTCTCGTCAGAAAACCATCCCAAGAGTGCCTCTGGTTGGCCTTCGGTTGCATCATGTCCCAAGCAGGTCCTCCACAATCGGATCAAGCTCTTCTGAGGCCAGTTGGTCTGTAGTTTCATTGCCAGGTTCTTCGGGAATTATCTCTCATGGTTCTACACTGCCGTCCAGTCCAGCTGAGAGCAATGTTTCGGGCTGTAGCATAAATGGTCGACAGGATACACTCTTGGCTGCGATCAAAGTTCTTGGGCTTGCCCATCAGATGGCTGACATAGCCAATATACCGATGCTTCGAGGAATAATCGGGACAGCCTTGTGCATAGCGCAACTAATCCAGGTTAGTAACCGCTCCTCACAGTCAAGAACCCCTCTTAGAGATTTCTAAGGAAATGGGTGGCACATATCATGCAATCACCCAAGTGATAGAGAGCTCTGGATGGCCGCTGGATGAGATCGCACTGCATGTGATGCGATGCGAACTGTCCAGAGACATGAAAAGAGCACTGCACTCTTTTCAAAGGTGGGTTACTTTGGGTAGCCGTTACTAAGGAGGGACACGCATTCTTATCGTCATTTAAGGGAGCTCAACAATCTTCAAAAGCTTGTGATCAAGATTTCAAGTCGAAGCCATATCGCTGGCTTCCTCTTGCATGACGCGGACATTCAGACAATCACAACCTGCACCACCTCGATTAAGACTGTCTACGATAAACTCGAGGTACAATTATCTTGACCACCTGAGCCTGATCTCACTGATAGTGTGGAATAGATCAAGCTTGCCATAGACAATCGCGAGGCTATCGCATGACTTGAATGCCAATTTATGGTGCTATCGGAAAGCACGTCATTGGTATGTCCACTTCTTAGAACCATTGGGATGCTTCCTGATTTTTGCGGCAGCGGAAGTGTGAATGTGGGATGTTGGCTGCTCCCCGTGGAGAGGCACAGGAGAACGGACAGCCGTCCACTTCCATGTGTCAACCCCGTGACTGCTAGACTCCTGGATCACGGAGCCCATGCTTTCGCAGCCCCACTGGTAGTCCAAAGGTGCTGGTCGCCGAACAACGTCGGTCCAAATAATGCTGTGACACTCATTATGTATATGCGATTTTGAACATGCAGCACAATTATATGTATTCTACTATGTTCTGTCAGCATTAATACTATGTACTCGTCGTTCAGAATCATACAACCCTTTCTATGATTTTGAAGACCAAGTGTCACAAGCCACCGTTGGAGATGCCAGACGACGACGTGCTACCCACACATGTACCTGGCTACTGCTCGACTCTGCCCTCCAATCCCCTGCACTGCCCTTCCGGCTCTTCCTGACCCCTGCCCTGCCCAGCCACCCCGTGGTTAGCTCCACCAGTTGTAAGGAGCCTCTCTACAGCTCTCCATGCTAATTCCGGTTCGCCATGAAAATGCACATGGTGCATCGAAGGTTGCCATCTAGTAGATTCGGATTTGATTAGTGTGTCCATCTGAGTACCAAGACTGGACCCATGTTTCTTGATCTTGACTTTGGAAACGTTTCCCGAGGCCGTGTCATGGCTTATGACGATGTGTAGTCGCACCGGGGAATGGCTGTTGCTGAGCGGTGGAATAACGGTGAGTTCCCGGAGGTGGTTTTGGATAGGCTCAATCGCAGGGTCGGTTTCGATTCGATGCATGTAAATGATTCCCATATATCGGGGCCTGTGTCTAAGTGACTACCGGTTTCATATTTGAGCAAAGGAAGTATAGGATGGCTTACTCTATCTGTTCAACCCATGTCTTAACCTCTTTTTGTGCGTCGATATCGTCGCATGCAGTGAGGAACGAAGGAGTGTCAACGAATACGATGCTCTTTATCCCCTCTTTCCGCAGGCCTATCTTTGCTTCATCCGTTAGTTCGCACCGAATCGCTTGAACCTTTTTAGTGAAAGGGTGGTAGTCTCTGCTGCTTTTGACCAAAGAATCAGCTCTTGTGGCTTCCTTGATGAACTAAGATGGAGATGAGACGAAACCGGGCGGTGCAAGGCATGGGCATATGCATGCACCCAACTTTTTCCGGATCCTGTAGGTCCTACTACGCTGTCGAATGACTCGTTTTGAGGGATAGATGGAAACGGAAGAAACTCTTAGACGTACAATACTACGATATCATCTTCCAGTATTGACAATGCAGGCGCAGACGAGCCTTGCTTGAATTTGTTCCACCAATCTGCGAGCAATCGGGTCAAATTGTGTATCATCCCTATGAGCTAAAAGTGCGCCTAGTAAGGGCTGTACAGAGCGCACTTGAGTGGGATCGGACTCGGAGAAGAAAAAGTCAATACCTGAATATGCTGAGTCAGTCACGGTGTGCACATCGAGCAGACTGTGCCAATTTACCTGCTGTGGCTGGTGTGACACCGTGTCAGGAGATATTGCTTGATTTCCACACGCGCGCGCGACGTGTGCTGTTCCGAACAAGTTTCCCGAATGGGTTAATTCGATCGGTAGCGGCGCTGTGCGCCAGTCCCTGACTCGTAATAAGGTTGAAACGCGACACAAAATTTATATTGAATAAGCACCATTGATCGATTGCTCACATTACAAGTGAGATAGCGAAAACAAGACAGAATTGTCTAGAAATAGCATAGCTGCTTTTTTTTCAGAACTCTAGGCCCTCCATCTGATCACCCGGTGCAGCAACCTCCCTTCGTTTCGTGGGACTCGCTCCGTCATTTCCCCCCTCGTCGCTGCTGGGGTTCGACCTCTTCTTGTTTGACTTGTTGGGCTGCGCGGCATGTCATATAGCTTCTTTTGTATAGGTATGCCAGTGGTAGGGCAGAAACTTCAAAGTTTTTAGGACGAGTTGGTAAATTCAAGAGGGCCGCTAAATGTAGTGACGTCCCATCTGAAATTTAGCAGAGTCAGTCGACGTCGCATTAAGTGTAAGGAGAAAGCTGACAATTTCAAGTATACTTCAACCTCAACGACCTGGCCATCCTGGATTTGGATGTGTACTCGCAGGGAGTGATTGTACAGTCTTGGCTGTCGAGAACGTTGGGGAAAACCACCGCGAGCAAGGCATGCGCCCGGATCAGTCCAGCATAAACGGTTGCTCGGATTGGGTAGATCTGAGAGATGTATCACTCAGGGACCTAAAAACGGTCAGCCTCGCTACTTGGAAGGAGAGTATCATAGGTACTGTTTGCTTACCGGTATTGTCAACCACCGGTGCGCGTGCAGCAGGTTTGTCCACATTCCTGGACACTGCCGTACAAAACTCAACTCACATTTTAAGTGCAGTTTGCCTTCCTGGTTATCGTTCAATGGATGGCTGGGAGTTGAACATTGTTTCCAAGGCAGTAGGTCACAAACAAATACAAACAACTCTTTCCTTATTTAGTAAAAAGTTCCATTTGCTTGGGACAGTACGTGCCTGTCCGTGATAATATCACTGAAACTCGAGATTTGCTAGCAGGGTATTTAAGGTTGTTGAAGGACAGCGACTGTCCATTAGTATAAACACGAGCAAACCAAGCTCGGCCTCACCTGATGGACAAGAGACTCTGATTATATATCTGAGTCATTGTCCATTTGCAATAGTGGAGTAGTATAAAGGGAGACCTGTACCAGGGGATTAATAATTTTACGTCGTTGTCCCTGGCCCTCACAAGGGCTCTTTTCGTCGGATCCTGAGTCACCTCGCAATCATCCTCCTACTAAAAAGGTGTTTTTAATTGACATATTTACCAGAATGTAAGAGAATCTGCCGACGGGGAATGTAAGGCTCGGGATACGATTATAAAGGTACCTTCCCTTTATCATCAATAAATATTTGTGCTACATTGTCCAAAGCCCCCTTCCTGATACTATTGTGAAGAGGTGGTCATGTCGTTTTCCCTGTATCTCCCGAGTATATATGTTCGTAGCGCTACAATATCCTCATCTTGACTGATATATACATAAACCACAAAGATGATGAGCCTCCCACATTTCACTCATGGCGGGTTTTGTTAGGCATTAGGATAATAGCTATTATAATCAGATGAATTTGATAGAATAAAATCAAGTTATATTTAATATATTTAATACGCCCCATAAACTATTATAATATTACAATTTACAAGGGGGAACAAGCAGGTGGGAGAGGGCGCAAGCAGGTGGGACGGCTGATGGATGGTGTCGCGCTGGGCGTCCGTCGTTGTGGTGTTCTCATCGTCCTCACCGTCATTGTTGTCGTCCTTGCCATCCTTGCCCTTGTCCTCATTGTCATTGTCGTCCGCAGGCCATTCGTCCAGCGGAGGCCATGGTGTCGTTGTCGTTGTCATCTGCGGGCCTTTTGTCCTGCAGAGGCCTCATCCCCATCGGTCGTTGGTCCTCACTAACCATTGGTCCTCGCTAAACATCAGTCGTCGGTCCTTGGTGCATTGTTGTCCTCAGCGCATGACACAGCATTGTTGTCGTCATCGTTGACATGGGAGGACAAGTGGTGGTGGTGGTGATGGCATGGCATCGTCGTTAGAGTGGTAATTTTGCTGATGACCTTGGTCGAAATATATATGAGCAAGGGAACTACATGGACTCAATATGCCCCAAGAGATGTTGCATGATTGGGGCATTACGGTTATTTCCGAGGCTTGCTTTGTCGTGAAATAACAAAGGTGTGACTAAAAAAGGATTCAGTGACTCACGTAGTACTAGTACATATAGGATTGCTTTGTGCTAACCTCCGAGTCCAGAACATCACCATAAAGGTGCATAGATGTGTTCATTGCATCTGTAAATCACCCTTTTCGGGACAGTTACCACATCGGTTACAATGACTTACAGCAGTGTGACAGCATGACAGCATGACAGCCGACAGCCGCACAGGCGCACATTCAGGCACATGACATACATG